>BLSH010495103.1:291032-305729 GCA_018402905.1 Glandirana rugosa | reverse complement strand
GTTGGAATTTGTGAGTGTTTCTGGTTGGGCTGTCTTCCCATTGGGTTTCATTGTGAACTGTTGTTGCATTACTTCAATACAAGTTCATTACATTTCACCTGAACCGTGTGTGTTATTGCCGCCTTACTACACGGAACCCCACTTACAAGTCACCCTGCAACCATTTATGACAGGAAGTCTTAAGCTGGATTACATGTGGTCAATAGATTTAGGCAATAATTGCTTATCCTTGAGTTCAGCTTTAAATTATTTTTGTTGTATACATAATTGTTGTTTATCAGTATTTTTTTTTTTTTAAATGCAGCTCTATATTTATCGTAGTGAAGGGGATGGGACACCTTGAGACCTACATGGCCTTGTATAAAGATAGCAACTACAAAACTCCATACAGTGGATCAGACCTTACCCTGTCCTCAGAGAAGTTCTTGTATGTCGGAGTCTTCCTTCTGGGCGGCACATCAAATCTTGTTCTGGTGATTAAGGACTGCTATGCCAACCCAACGTATAATGCAAATAACCTCCAAAATTACATCATCAAAAACAGGTACATTTAGATGTAATAAGATCCATCTACTGACACCTGACATTTCCTTCTCCATGACCAGGTGTGACCAGGAGTGATAGATGAGGGATCTGTGAACCAACCTTGGTTTACTCAAGGATAACATGGGTAGCAGACTGGGATCCCCACAACAGGTGAAAAAGGTGGAAAATATTGGAAACATGGGGTGCAGAGATCTCTCCATCGGCGTCCAGAGACAGGAGAAGCTGCTGGATGGCTCAATCCACCTGTGTCCATCCAGAGCTAAAACACCACATCTGATTGGCCTTTTCCTTTACATACAGCAGGTAAAATAAGTATTGAATACATCACTATTTTTCTAGGTAAATATATTGGTAAAGGTGCTATTAACATGAAATTTTCCCCAGATTTCGGTAACAACCCTTGCAATCCATACATACAAAGACACCAAAACAAATAATTCAGAAATTAAGTTCTGTAATAAAATGGAAGGACACAGGGAAAAAGTATTAAACCCGCTAACTGAAATTTATTGAATACTTGGTACAAAATCCTTTGTTGGTAATGACGGCTTCAAGATGCAGGCTCCTGTATGGAGAAACGAGTCGCATGCATTGCTCAGGTGTCTTCAAATCTTGAAGGTTCCATGGGCCTCTTCTATGAACTCTGATCTTTAGTTCTTTCCATAGATTTTCTATTGGATTTACGTCAAATAATTTGCTGGGCCATTCTAACAGCTTTATTTTCTTTCTTTGAAACCAATTAGGAGTTTCCTTGGCTTCGTGTTTGGGATAATTGTCTTTCCGAAATGTCCACCCTTGTTTCATCTTCATCATCTTGGTAGATGGCTGTCACGCACCTGGTGGTGTTGTCTGTCTTGTGCAGGAAGCAACCACTCTTATGACCCTGGTTTGGGAACCCCTGATAGAGCGGACAGAGGGTTCCAGAGCACAGAGGGGCACGAGGGCTGGACAGGAACACTGACGGTGAGATGGGTCCGTCAGTGGCTCGTGCAATCCGTAGAGTAGTGAGGCAAGCTGAAGTCGGCAACTGGCTGGCAAGCGGTACAGAAGGAGCGGGCTGAAGGATCGGCAGGTGCAGGCAGGGTCGTTAACAAGCAGGCAGCGCGGTACAAGGGGTCAGGCAGAAGATTCGTCGTGGGCAGGCTGGGGGTCGGTGCAGGTGGAAGTCAATCAAGGTCAAACAAGCCGGGTCACAGGAACAGATCAGGATACAGATTCAAGACAGGTAGCTCTCCGGAACACACTCTAACGATGTAGAAGGGACAGCACCGGCTGCTGGGTTCTCCAGGCTTAAATAGGCCGTTTGGTGCACCACCGTGGTAATAGCAGAGCAGGGTACCAATGTCCCCTAACAATGGCAGTAGATTTTTATCAAGAATGTCTTGGTACATTTTTCCATTCATCCTTCCTTCAAAGCCATAAAGTTTTCTAGTACCGTATGCTGAAAAAGAGCCCCGCCCACACCATGATGTTCCCACCTCCAAACCTCACTTTTGGTATGGGGGTATTTTTGGGGTGTATTATAGCATCCAAATAGTTCCATTTTGGTCTCATCTGACCAGACTATATTCTCCAAGTATTTCACTGGCCTCTCTAAATGTTGTGCAGCAAACTTTAAATGAGCTTCAACGTGCTTTTATTTCAGTAATGGAGTGTTGCATGGTGAGCGTGAATACAGGCCATGGTGGGTGACTGCATTACTTATTGTGTACCTGCTAATTTCAGGTCTTTCTGAAGCTCTCCAGAAGTGGTACTTGGCTCTTGGAAAACTCTTCTGATAATTTTCACTCCTCTGTCAGAAATCTTGCAAAGAGCACTTGGCCGTGGCCGGTTTATGGTGAAATTATGTTCTTTCCACTTCCAGATTATGGCCCCAATGATGCTCACTGGAACATTCAGAAGTTTAGAAATCGTTCTGTAAGCAATGCCATCATTATGTTTTGCAACAATAAGGGTGCCAAGGTCTTGAGAGAGCTTTTTGCTTTTACCCATCATGAGATTTTTTTGTGTGACACCTTGGTAATGATACACCTTTTTATAGGACATCAGGTGAGACTGAACCGGCTGATATTAGTTTACACTGACAAGGGGCAGGATTGCTTTCTAATTGCTGATAGATTTCAGCTGGTATCTTGGCTTTCCACACCTGTTTGCACCTCCCTTTCTACATGTGTTCAATACTTTTTCCAGGTGTCATTCCATTTTATTACACATATCTTCATTTCTGAACGTATTTGTTTTGGTGTCTTTGTATGTATGGATTTCATGGCTTGTTACCAACATGTGGGGAACATTTAATGTCAATATCACCTTCAGAAATGTATTCACCTAGAAAAATGACGACGGGTTCAATACTTATTTTACCCACTGTATATAAACCATGATGTACATTGTTAGTTCTCTGAGTAAAGTCTTTTAGTACAATGTGTATACAATGATTCTCTGTAAAATGTCCTTTTATCTCACCTTTACTTTCTTTAGCTGTCCTTACAAGCAAGATGGATCTGCAAGTGTTCTAGAGAACGGTGTCTCCAACAAAGGACGGTTTTCTGTGAAGATGTTCAAGTTTGTTGGAAATTATGACAAAGTGTATCTACACTGTGCTGTCAGCCTGTGCAACATCACTACTGGACCCTGTGCACCTGTAAGTAAAATAAGTGTTTCAGCTGTAGAAGGAGGGCTAGAGCAGAAAGATTGGTCTATTCCATGCATTGTGGGCACCGCCCCCAAATCCCTGCCCCTGCTGCCCCCTATTCATGCGCCCGGCCCCTTTCAGGATGCCGGGCGAATGAATTGCAATTGTGAGGATGGGGGGGGTACCTTTTGAAGCACCTGATTAGAGCCAGAGGCTCTAATATGCTTCAAAATAGGATGGGCTCTGGGAGCAGAGCATTGAGTCCAGAGCCCACCCAGGTGTGTTGCAAAAGATTGAATATTCACTGTTGCAACACTGATCCTCCTCCTGGCCAATCGGGATTGGCTGAACGAACAGGTGATCCTATTGAATACCTAGGAGGATGAGGGGGGAATCAGAGCTGCTGCACCACGCTGCCCGCTCGCCATGGAGAGGACTTGGAGCCACTGCCCGCTGAGCCGCTGCCTGCACCATGCTATGATGGGGTAAGTGCTGGACCTACCGGCAAACAGCGGGGGGAGGGGTCTGCTGCTTAGGGGGTTGGGGGTGCTGCATGTGCCGCTCACGGGCGAGGTGGATGGGTGGTTGTTTGCCGCCCCCCCAAAAAAACACCAGCCGCCACTGGTCTATTCCCAAAGTCCATGACCAGGACACTGATTTGGATCCGATCAAGATGTGACCGGGTATAGTGATCTGCCGGTGAGCCTTATTTATGTGGATGCGTGAAAGCATAAGAAACACACTGACACATTGCTCAGTTCAAGTGCTTCCTAATTCTGCCTTTATTGGGCGTGACAGCCTCTTTTATCAAGCAGGGTGGTTACAAAAGCAAGTCATAGGAGTTAGTAGTTCTGATTGGTTAACTTTCTGCACGATTTTCTTCTGTCCGGAATGTTCAGAATGTCTGTTCTACGTCAGCAAGGTGTGGTCCCCGAATGGAGGCGCCATCTTGCACGTGGAGGGAGGGTGAGCAGCTAGCAGCCATTTTGAGTAAGGAAATGAGAAATGTTCATGTGTATGTATAATACAGTAAAATGGTCATTTTACTAAATTCCATTACAGTCCCCCCTTAAAATGACTATTTTAATCTGTCCCTAAGAGAATAAGAGGGAAGACCTACCACACCTGTCTTTATGTGCCTTGGAACTCTTTTGTGCTGCATGTTAGACGAGTGATGGCTTTTCCATCACCCCCCTTGCCACAAACCTTGCCCATAGAGAAGTCAGATGTCTGTCCCTACAGCTTCAGAGTGTTGTAATTAGGAGGCATGGACTGTAAGGGGGTATAAGACATTTCTTTGTCTGTCACAAGTTCCCCATTGTCATAATATAGATAAGTACTGTAAGCATATTTCCTTCCACCACCTTTCCCATCATCCTTTTTACACAAGGCAAGACACAGCAGACAATGGCCGCTAGAATAATTACCACCGCCAGTATGGCAATCCCTATCTGAACTAGGATCATCCAACTGAAATACTGGTCCCATGGGTCTGTGATGCCCGAATTCTTTTTCAATACCACTGACAGGTCCTCTAACTTTTTGATGGCTAATGTGACTTTACCATTTGGACCAGTGTTGTCTGGAATGTAGGTACAACATGTCCCTGTTCCTTCTATCATTTTACAAACACCTCCCTTCTCTGCTAGAACCATATCCAGGGCCATTCTATTCTGAAAGGTCATGTAGGATGTAGGGGCCAGCTGGTCAGCAATTCTTTGTAGGGCATCCCTGGTGTAATTCACAAATCTCTGTTGGTTGTAATTTATCCAATCTACATTTTTATTAACCGTTATTATGGAGATTAGGGACTCGAAGCCTGCTTTTACCTGATCCCTGGCTTTGAATTCATCAGGCACCCCCCTTGGGACTCCAATGGCATCTATATATACATGAGGGTCAAAACTTCGAGGAAGAGCCCCTTGTTTACTTCTCAGGCTGGGTGCTGGGTCAGGGTATGCGTTAGGAGTATTTTCTGCTAAAATATGGAGAGGCATGATAACTTTTGCAAGGGCACATTCACCAGTCCAAGTACCCTCTAACCTTATTCTAATTTTTAGGTCTCCACAGATCCAGTAAATGTCACCAAGGGACTGGGTTTGGTCTTGTACTAACTCCCCTGAAACACTACTATAAGTGGAAGAGTAACCTTCAGTGAAATTACCCAGGAACCTTTCTCTGCCCTTGTAATTAGAATAACAGGTGTAGTTTCCCAGGTAAATAGTGATGCCCTCACCTGGCTTTGGAGTTTTTGGTAACTATGGGGTATTCCTTTTTCCATTTTTCACATGTGGAATGGTTGGTAGTAGCGTTAGTGAACAAACTGAGGAAGCATTCTTCACTCTCTTCTGGGATCTGCAGGGGAACAGTACCTAAGTGTGGCCTAGCACTCCCACAAACATAGCAGTTGATCTTGTTGTGTTTGTCTGTGCTATACTTCATCCACTCTAGCCACAGATTGATATCAGAGAAACCAGTTTCTGCCGCCATGGTGTCCTCAAAGGTAGGGTTTGCTATAGCTACCATGTTGCCTAGGGTGTGCATATGAGGCCTAAGGGGGTTAACTGTTTGTTGGAGAGGGCGCTTAAGGGTTTTCCAATCAGGTGACTTGTACATGTCCTTTAGCTGAAACTTTCCTAACTTGTGGTCTGACCCTCCCCTCATCCACAGACCCATCCAATAGGTGTTGGCGTCACCAGGGCTGGGGTTTTCTATGGTTAGAGTGAGTTTCATTTGATGTCCCTTTCTCCCCCCCCATCTTGAGCAGGTACCTGACTTCAATAGGGTCATCCTGCTGATCAGGGACTTTCCATTCTTATCTTTCCTATCTAATGCCACCGCCCCCCAGTGGTTGCTCCCCAATAGCTGTCAGTCACACATATATATACATCCTTGTCTGTGGGGATATCTTGGTACCAGTGGCATTGCCAGGAGGGGTCAAATGGACTACAGTCAACTATAGCACAGTAATCAAAGGTAAAGGTAGCCATATGTGTGTTAGAAGAGTTTTACCAGAATTGTGTCAGACCCTCTGACTCAGTAATGGCCACTTCTTGGGCCTTCACCAGGTTCAACAGAAAAAGGATATACAACACAGTCATTGTGTCATGGTTGAGATCTTGTCCTCAGGGGATGGTACTTTCTTGCAATGTGAGGCGTGTATCCAAGTGGTCTTGCCCGCCAATTTAACAGAGGTGGCTGTGGTTAGCAGGACTTGGAATGGACTGTCATATCTTGGCTCAAGAGGATGTTTTCTTAGGAACTTCTTGACCAACACCCAGTTTCCCGGTAATAGCTTATGGGTACCGGAATGGAAGAAAAGACTTGTGCATGGATACTGGTTAATTCATGTGCTAGCATGGTCACATAGTTAGCCAATACATCAGACTGTAACTGCAGCTGCTGTGGATAATAACACCCCAGTTTAGGGACTGACCCAAAGAGGATCTCATAAGGAGATAGGGAATGTTACCCCCTGGGAGAGTATCTGACACTAAACAAGGCAATGGGAAGGCTATCAGGCCAATTCATACCTGTCTCTTGGGACATTTTCAACATTCTCCCTTTCAGTGTTTGGTTCATTCTCTCTACCTTCCCACTACTTTGTGGATGGTATGGTTTGTGAAAGGCAAGAGTCACCCCCAGCGCAGCCCATATTTCCTTAGTTACTGTGGCGGTAAACGCTGGGCCTTGATCATTCTCAATCACCTCTGGAACCCCATACCTACAGACTACCTCTGACAAGAGTTTTTTTGCGGTGGTTTTGGCGGTCTGGTTAGTCACTGCGAAAGCCTCCGGTCATCCTGAAAACATATCAATCACCACCAAAGCGTACTCAAACCTGTAACCTTTGGCATATGTATGTGATCAATCTGGATCCTTTGGAATGGGTGTTGAGGCCTGGCCAGGTGTCTCTGGGGGGACTTTTCCATGCATCCCGGGTTGCATTTGGCACATATGGTGCATGACTTGCAGTACTTGTCAGTCAGTGTGGTTATCCCCGGTGCCACATAATACTTGCATATTAGGGAGTTCATCAAGGTCTTAGATAAATGTGTTGCACCGTGCGCCCATTGTACCGCAGCCAGGTACAACGCCCTGGGGAAACATACTCTTCTCCCTAATTTCCAGATTCCCTCTTCTTGTTTGGCTCTCTGGTCATTCTAAGTGTTCTTTTCCTCCTTTGATGCATCATCTTGGAATTTCGTCAATAGGCCTTCGTCCACCGGGTCACTGTCAAGACCATCACTGGGGTATTGTTTGGTGCACAATCCCTCTCTTCCTTTTCTTGGTCTGCTCTGGCCACCTGCTTGGCTGTCTGGTCTGCCAAATGGTTACCTTTTGCTTCCACTGTGTTTAGCTTGCCATGTGCCTTCACTTTTAGGACAGCCACTTTAGTGGGCAGCAATAATGCATCCAAAAGACAGCTGATGGCCTGGCCATGTTTTACAGGGGTGCCAGCTGTTGTCAGAAAACCTCGGGTCTTCCATATTAAGCCAAAATTGTGGGCCACACCTAGAGCGCACATGGAGTCAGTGTAGATGTTGGCAGTTTTTCCTTCTGCTAGTTTGCAGGCCACGGTAAGGGCTTGTAATTCTGCCTCTTGCGCAGACATGGAAGAGGGAAGGGAGGCAGCTTGCAGAACTTTATCCTGTGTGGTGACTGCATAGCCTGTGTGTCCTCCTTAATCAGCAAATCTGGATCGGTCAACAAAAACAGTCAGATCGGGATCTTCTAGGGGTGCATTGTGCACTGTTGGGAAGTGTGTTGTTTCCATTTTCATGGGTGCAAAACAGTCATGATCAGTGTCCTGGGACAAATCATCATTGTTACCGTCTCTCCCAACAAGAAGAGGAAGAAGAGTGGATGGGTTCAACTGCTGGCAGCGCATGAGGGTGACATTGTCAGGTATCAGTAGGGAGCATTGGAGCTGCAGGTGTCGTGCTGCTGATAGGTGTTTAGGTTGGGTTTGATTCAAGATAGCAGAAATGTCATGGGGTGCCAGAAGTATAAGCAAGGGGCCTAGGACGAGGTCTTGTCCAGCAGGGATTGGACGGCAAACACTGCCCGCAGGCAGGAAGGTCCTCCTCTGGCTACTGAGTCTAACCTGCAGGAGTAGTACCCCAGTGGTCTGAGTCTGTTCCCATATGACTGGGTAAGAACATCAACAGCATGACCTTGATTTTCTGCTACAAAGAGCTTAAAGTGTTTTTCGTAGTCCGGAAGGCCGAGGGCCGGTGCAGAAGAGATTGTTTTCTTCAAAAGATGAAAGTTAGAGGTAGCCTCTTCAGATAGTGCAAAAGGTTCAGTCTTCAGGGGGTCATAGAGTGGTTGCATGAGCAGGGAGGCCTCCGGTATCCATGCTCTGCAGTAAGAGATTAGGACAGGGAAGATGTGGAGGGGCTTGGCTCCTTGTGGCAGGGGTATGGCTTGGATGGCCTGCACTCGTTCTTGGGTGATGTGCCTGGCACCATGTGATATGCAATGACCCAGGAATACAACAATGGGGGAACACCACTGGAGTTTCCCTTTGGAGGCTTCACATCCCTGTTCCGCCAGGAAGACCAGGAGCTCTTTGGAGGCCTTTTCAGCTTCCGGAAGATCAGAGGCACATAGGAGCAAGTCATCTACATACTGGAGCAGCACAATGTCTGGGTGGAGCTGCTGCCAAGTGTCCAAGATGGCAGCCATTGCTTTTGCAAAGTGGCTAGGGGAGTTTTGCGCCCCTTGTGGCATGACAGTCCAGGTACACTGTTTTCCTTCGTGGATGAAGGCAAAAAGGTATTGGCAAGAGGGGTGTAGGGGTACACTGAAGAAGGCGTCAGCCAAGTCCACCACAGTGAAATACTTGGCAGTAGGGGGAATCCCAGACAGCAGGGTATGTGGATTAGGCACAATGGGAGTTTCCAAAATAGTAGCTTTGTTTACTGCCCTGAGGTCTTGCACCATTCTGTATTTCTCCGGCTCTCCCTTGCGTGTTTTCTTCTTAATAGGAAACAATGGGGTGTTGCATGGTGAAGTGCAAGGAATTAAGGCACCATTGGCGAGTAGAACCTGTATTTGTTTAGAGATGGCATCCGTTTGGACTGGCTTGAGTGGGTATTGTGGTCTTCTTGGCAATGGGGCTTTAGCTGTACTAGCACTGATGTGGTGTTGAGGTGACCTATATCTTCGGGTCCGGTAGATTACAGGCTGTCTGGTATTTGGGACAAGATTTCTTCGGGTATCTTACCCTGGGGCGCAGACATAGTGGTCTAGAGGCTCATCAGGAGGGGCAAGGAACAAAGGGCTGAAGTGCCCTCAGGGGTCAAGTGATGGATGCCTTGAGTCTGGATAAGACATCAGCTCCCAGGAGGTTTAATGGGCAGGTGTTGGAGACCACAAATCGGGACAAAAGGTTGGGGAGAGTTCCAACTTGTAAAGGTTGAGTCAGAGGGTTAGATTGCGGCTTCCCATCCACCCCCACACAGGAAACATCGACGGAGGAGAGGTAGGAGACATCTGGCAGGTCTTGTTGTCTAATCACGCTCCTGGCTGCACCTTTGTCGATTAAAAACTGAGTTGGGTGGCCTTCTATGGGTAGTGTAATGCTAGCCAATGGGCCGCCCATGCTCTGAGTTGACACTGCCATGGTAGGGGTGGGGGACACAGGCTTGCCACTGTCCTAGCGCAGGAGGTCTAGGTGTGCTTCTGTAGGGTCAGAAGGGGGCGCTTGGGGTCCAGGGTGGCTGTTATTCTCCCATCAAAGGTATCTTCTTGGCCGTCTTGGGGTTCTGCAGTCCCTTCTGAGGTGTCCTGGTTCTCTACAGTTGTAACAGGTGGGTGGGGTGCGGGGGCTGAAGGGACCTGGCCCCACTTCTGTCATCATCAATGGGGTAGGTTTCTTTACTGTCTGGGTCGCCACCAGGCCCTTTGCCACCAGGAGTAATGTATCCAGGGGGAGAGTTCTGTACTCTGGGCGTGCTGTCATTAGTCCCTTTTTGATGTGATCTTTCAGGCCCCCCACAAAGGCTGATGAAAGCATCTGAGTGTGGGTCTTGTTCTGATTGGAGAATCCTACATCTGTGAAGGTTTGTGACATCCTGGCGTGATACTTCTCCACTGATTCTCCTTTGTCTTGGGTAACGTCCTGTATGTTCACTGCTTGATCCGCCAGTCGCTCCCTTGCCCACTCGCGAAGTTGGTCTTTACGCCTGAGGCATAGGTAATGTCAGACAGAAGATAACTCGCATTCAGGCTCTTTGTCATTATAGGCAAATATGTGTCTCAGGCCTTGATTTCACACAAGCTCACCAGGTCTCTCCAGGCCGCGGGATATGCTTTCTGGATTTGGGCGATTCTCCTATAGAAGGGCATTAGTTGTTTCTCAGGGTCCGGTAGGGTGTTGACCAAGGAGGAAGCTTGTGAAGGTGTGAAGGAGACATACATCACAGGTGCGTCCTGATTATATCCAATCGATTGCAGTTGGCGTGGTCTAATCCACACGGGAGGTAGTGATCGTGGGTCTGGGAGCTGGGCTGGTGGATGGGGGAACTTGTGTGGAAACCACCTATGACAGGGTAATGGCCTCGAACCCGAAGTCATCGAGGTTCGCTGCATAGTGGTCTTGGTATGAATGGTTTCTCCCTCATGTTCCATTATGGGGGCCTGACAACACCAAAATAGTAGTGGGAGACGTGGGTCCACTAAGCGTCATTACCACTTTAGGCATAAGGGTGAGAACTGGATACAGGGGGGTGACTGGTTTGGGTGTATCAAAATGACCGTCAGCATGGACATAGGGCGCCGTCATCTTGGGTGTACCAAGATGACCATCAGCATGGACATAGGGCGCCACCATCTTGGGTGAAGGCGGGGACACAACCAGAAGACCCAACAGAGAGGAAGTGGATACACCCGGGACTTTGGGTGTATCCACTATTACAGTCATCGTAAGGCGGGGGCATAGCCCACCCATGTACCTCGTTCCCCTTATGGTATACATACAAAGTCTCCCCTTTGTGTCACATCTCTTCCTCCACCCACCCCTCCTTGTGAAAGGCCCCAGCAACCTTATACCACATCTCAGCTACATTTTAAGGAGGGATAGGCTACCTCCTTGTCATCTGCCTTCATCTATCTCATCAGGATGCATGTGCTTCCACTGTGGAGTCTCTCATTAGTTAGAAATAGGTCTGGAGGATGCAGGGAGCCTTGACGGGGCCCTCCAGCTTACACATGCGTTAGCTAATGTGTGTAACCAACCCCCTGCTTTTTAACGCATACTGTTAGACAGGTTAATTTGGATGGTTTCAAGCTGGTCGGTAAGTGAGCTTGGTTTTTCCTTGGATTATTTCTTTGGCTGTTTGTTGTCTACCTGATGCCCTCCAATGCTCCTTACCATACAGACCAGTTATAGATGGAGGCAGTGGCTTACTTTTTGGACATTTGATTTTGGTCAGTGAAACGCATTAACACCGTTGCGGTTATTTTGCTACCTGCTGGGTGTTTATTGCGTCCCTATACCTTTAAGGAGGGATGTGCTACCTCCAGGTCATCTGCCTTCATCTATCTCATCAAGATGCATGTGCTTCCACTGTGGCCAGAGGCTTTAGGGGACAAGAAGGGCAAGTCTCAACTAGGTGTGCTCTCCTGCTAGCCTCCTCCTCTATCTCCTCTATCGACTGTCCGATGCCACCTTTCACTGGGTAATGGACGTTAAGCTTAAGCACTAGAATATTGGGCGTTGTGGGGTTAATGGGCTTATGACCCACCAAGTGTGTAGGGTAACCCCCGTCTAATACTTTCACCAGTCCCCAGCCACCCTTATTAACTCGCAACATCAGGCCACAGACACATTTAGGACATGACATACTATTCATTGATTCCGCTTTGAGTAATTCCCAAACTCTACAGTTTGTCTATACCTGCAGCCACGCTCTGTGGCGCGTATTCACCGACACCCTCTCTTCAATCAGAAATAATGCTCTATGTCTGACAAGGACTAGAGTTGAGCGAACCCGAACTGTAAAGTTCGGGTCCGTACCGAACTTTGGGGTGTCCGTGACCGGGACCCGAACCCGGACATTTGAAAAAAAGTTTGGGTTCGGGTTTGGGGTTCGAGTATTTGATTACGCATGTTGAATAGCTGCAGGGCAGCCAATCAACAAGTGTTTCACTGGTTTGCCCTTAGAAGCCATCACAGCCATGCCTACTAATGGCATGGTTGTGATTGGCTAGGGCATCAAAGTGACTCTTTATAAGCTGGAGTCACTTAGTGCTGCATGTCACATGCTCTCTGACTATTGTAGGGAGAAGATGCTGCCGGCGCTGTGAGGGACAGATTGCAGATATAATAACATCTCATCCTGCATTACAGAACAATCTGATTGTGAACTAGGTAGAGATTACTACTACTACTGCTTTGAGGGACAGATTGCAGATTTAATAACATCTCATCCTGCATTACAGAACGATCTGACTGGACTAGGTAGAGTCTACTGCTTTGAGGGACAGATTATTGTTCTAAAATCATCTTCTAGTTCTATAGGGCCAGGTTCCTGCTGTTGCTGTAAGGGAAAGATTATTGTTCTAAAATCATTTTATTTCCTTTTGCAGCCCTCTAGCACTTTCCAGGACTTTTTTACAATCATTTTTGTGCCGAAAAGTTTGGGTCCCCATTGACTTCAATGGGGTTCGGGGTAAAGTTCGGGTCAAGTTCGGTACCAAACCCAAACTTTTTCGTGAAGTTCGGCCGAACCCACCGAACCCAAACATCCAGGTGTTCGCTCAACTCTAACAAGGACCAATTGTGTCGTCCTCCTTAGTGGACCCGTGAACAGCTGGTGTATGAGGGCCGCCGCCTCCCCGCTGGATAAAAAAAAAAGTCAGCCCGGCCCCCCTACAGTACATTGACTTTCTTTTTTTTTTTTCGACTCCTTGGTTGTCACCTGACAGCCAAGTAGTGAGCCGATTGGTCAGCCATTAAAGTCTATGTGTGTGCGCTGAACAGGCGCACACATGCAGTCTGGTTGGCTGCCTTGAGCCTGTGGCTCAGTGTGATTGGATGCCGTGGCTGGGGGCGGGTCATTGTGGCAGCGGACGTGATTCCTGCTCCACAGAGACCCTGACCGCCCGACAACGGAGGACAGCCGCTCTCTGCATGCCGAATCTCTGCAGATTGCCAGCCCGTTTCTCCGCATGCCGAACTCTGCATTAATCCTACCTGCCCTCCTATTGGATATGGTAAGTGCGGAACTTGTCCCAACCTTGGAGGGGGTTCTCTGCAAAGTACACCACCTGTGATACTGGTTGCATAAATGCCCCACCTATGTTGCTGGCTGAATAAGTGCCCCACCTGTGATACTGGCTGCATAAGTGCCCCACCTGTGAAACTGGCTGCATAAGTGCCCCCACCTGTGATACTGGCTGCATAAGTGCCCGTCTGTGATACTGGCTGCATAAGTGCCCCCACCTGTGTTATTGGTTGCATAACTGCCCCACCTGTGATACTGGCTGCATAAGTGTCCCAGTTGTGTTATTGGCTGCATAAGTGCCCCCACCTGTGTTACTGACTGCATAAGTGCCCCACCTGTGTCACTGACTGCATAAGTGCCCCACCTGTGATACTGGCTGCATAAGTGCCCCACCTGTGTTATTGGCTGCATAAGTGCCCCACCCGTGTCACTGGCTGCATAAGTGCCCCAGCTGTGTCACTGGCTGCATAAGTGCCCCACCCATGTCACTGGCTGCATAAGTGCCCCCGCCTGTGATACTGGCTGCATAAGTGCCCCACCTGTGATACTGGCTGCATAAGTGCCCCACCTGTGTTATTGGCTGCATAAGTGCCCCACCCGTGTCACTGGCTGCATAAGTGCCCCCACCCATGTCACTGGCTGCATAAGTGCCCCACATGTCACTGGCTGCATAAGTGCCCCACCTGTGTCACTAGCTGCATAAGTGCCCCACCTGTTTTATTGGCTGCATAAGTGCCCCACCTGTGTCACTGACTGCATAAGTGCCCCACCAGTGTCACTGGCTGCATAAGTGCCCCACCTGTGTTATTGGCTGCATAAGTGCCCCACCTGTGTTATTGGCTGCATAACTGCCCCCACCTGTGATACTGGCTGCATAAGTGCCCCACCTATGTCACAGGCTGCATAAGTGCCCCCACCTGTGTTATTGGCTGCATAAGTGCCCCACCTGTGTCACTGGCTGCATAAGTGCCCCAGCTGTGTCACTGGCTGCATAAGTGCCCCACCTGTGTCACAGGCTGCATAAGTGCCTCACCTGTGTCACTCGCTGCATAAGTGCCCCACCTGTGTTATTGGCTGCATAAGTGCCCCACCCGTGTCACTGGCTGCATAAGTGTCCCACATGTCACTGGCTGCATAAGTGCCCCACCCATGTCACTGGCTGCATAAGTGCCCCCGCCTGTGATACTGGCTGCATAAGTGCCCCACCTGTGATAGGTTATTGTGTCCACCCCCGTGAATACGTCGGTCATAGTGTCCACCCCGTGAATACGTCGGTCATAG
>BLSH010495103.1:261605-291022 GCA_018402905.1 Glandirana rugosa | reverse complement strand
TCATATGTCGAGTCGTAGTGTCCTGTGTCATATGTCGAGTCGTAGTGTCGATGCTGAGCTGTATACTGTGTCCTGTGATGCTGAGCTGTATACTGCATCCTGTGATGCTGAGCTGTATACTGCGTCCTGTGATGCTGAGCTGTATACTGTGTCCTGTGATACTGAGCTGTATATTGTGTCCTGTGATGCTGAGCTGTATACTGTGCCCTGTGATGCTGAGCTGTATACTGGGTCCTGTGATGCTGAGCTGTGTAATCCTGACACAATATGTGGAATACAGGGGACAGAGTGGGTGGATTCTATAAAGGATGGGGGTTATTAGAAGTAGGAGGGGTCAAAAAGGGCGGGGCCTAGTGCCCCCCATCCTAAAACTTCACCAGCCGCCACTGCCCGCGAACAGTAGACAATACACGGAACAAATCAGCCGGTAGATGACTCCGACAGGTAGGTTCAAATCAGACCTCGGGCAAGCACCGTTTACCTGTCTTTGGTGGTCCTTAGCAGCCGGACAAGACAATGGCCCCACCCGACAACAGCACGGGAATACACAGGTAAGGAACTAATAATATTCACTTACCGTGTTCGGAGGTGATCAGTCTCCGTCCCGTCTGTGGTCGGCTGGCTCCGTCTTCCCTCAAGGTCGGCTAGCTGTAGGTTCCACAACCTGAGGCCCCACGTTGGGCGCAAAATTGATTTGGATCCGATCAAGATGTGACCGGGTATAGTAATCTGCCTTTAAGCCTTATTTATGTGGATGCATGCACGCATAAGTAACACATTGCTCAGTTCAAGTGCTTCCTACTTCTGCCTTTATTGGGCGTGACAGCCTCTTTTATCAAGCAGGGTGGTTACAAAAGCGAGTCATAGGAGTTAGTAGTTCTGATTGGTTAACTTTCTGCACGATTTTCTTCTATCTGGAATGTTCGGAATGTCTGTTCTAGAAAGTGTTTTTTAGAAATTTCTGCACCGCCAAATTCAGCACATGCGCCAGGCAAGGGATGTGCATCAAACCGGCTAGGCCCAGAGCCGCTACGAGATTTCGCCCATTATTGCACACCACCAGGCTGGGCTTGAGGCTCACTGTTGTTCAATGCCCATCCACAGCAGCTGCGCAGTGTGGGGTTTATCCCCCAAACATATCAGTTTTAAAACAGCCTGCTGTCGTTTCCCCCTGGATGTGCTGATGTTGGTGTTGAAGGTGTTACGCTGAGCGGAAGAGGAGGTGGTAGAGGAGGAGGAGGAGGAAGCGCAGTAGGAGGAGGAGGCAACAGGAGGCTAAGAGAAATGCCCTGCAATCCTGGGAGGCAGAAGGACATGCGCCAAATGGCTAGCCACCTCAGGCCCATCCGCCACTACATTTGCCCAGTGTGCAGTTAGCGAGATATAGCGTCCCTGCCTGTGCTTACTGGTCCATGTATCAGTGGTTATGTGGACCTTGCCACTGATGGCGTTGCGCAGTGCACACCTGATCTCGTCCCTGACTTGTTTGTGCAGGGAAGGGATGGCTCGCCTGGAAAAGTAGTGACGGCTGGGTACCTCGTACTGTGGGACAGCCACCGCCATCAGGTTTTTAAAACTGTCCGTGTCCACCAGACGGAATGACAGCATTTCAAAGGCCAGGAATTTTGAAATGCTGACATTCAGGGCCAGGGATCGCGGGTGGGTAGGGGGGTACTTCCTCTTTCTCTCCAGTGTTTGGGAGATGGAGAGCTGTAAGCTTCCATGAGACCATGTGGAAATGCTTGGGGACGGTGGCGGACATTTGTGCCTCGCTTCAGCCTCTCATTGCACAGTGTGCAAACCAGCACATTGTCTGAAGAACTGCCACGCGGGGGAACGCCTTTGAGCTGCCTTTGGTGTGCTAGGTCCCTGGGTGTGGTGGGTAGTAGCAGACCTACTGTCTAGGGGACGCTCGCTCCGCTTTTGCAACCTGCTTCCTCTTTTGCTGTGCTGGTGCCTCTGTGCGACCACCACCTTTTCCTCCAAACTGCACACGTCACTCGCATGACCTTCATTCCATGTGGGGTCTAGGAACTCATCATCCTCCACATCATCTTTCACCTACCCTTCACCACTGCCCTCCTTGTCAGTCTGCACACTGTAGAAAGCCGCAGCAGTTGGCACCTGTGTTTCATCATCATCATCACAGACGTGCTGCCGTGGTGTTTCCATGTCCTCATCCTGAACCAGAAGTGGTTGGGCATCGGTGCACTCAATGTCTTCCACTTCTGGGCCAGGGCTATGTGGATGGCTCACGGAAAGCACAGCAGCACAGCAGCAGAGTCATCAAAAAGCATAAGAGACTGCTGCATGACTTGGGGCTCAGGCTGCTTGGCTGATTTACAAGGGGATGAGGTGAAAGACAGATGGCCATGGGGTTCAGGTGCCAACTCTGAGCTTTCAGCAAGGGATCGGGTGGGGGACACTATTTATTAATACAAAAAAAAAATATATATATTATTCTTATTTTTAAAAAAAATAGAAAATTGTAGATGCACTTTTTATTTTTGTGCAAGAAATGCACAGCTCACACCAGCAGCAGGAACCTCTACCTAATGCAGTATGAGATGGCTTTATAACGATAAACTCTCTCTCAGAGCACCAACAGGAACCTCTCCCAAATGCAGTAGTAGATGATTTTAGAACTATAAACTCTCCCTCAGAACACCAACGGGAACCTGGCCCTAATGCAGCAGTAGATGGTTTTAGAACGATAAACTCTCCCTCAGAACACCAACGGGAACCTGGCCCTCATGCAGTAGTAGATGGTTTTAGAATGATAATCTCTCCCTCAGAGCACCAACAGGAACCTCTCCCTAATGCAGTAGTAGATGATTTTAGAACTATAAACTCTCCCTCAGAACACCAACGGGAACCTGTCCCTAATGCAGTAGTAGATGGTTTTAGAATGATAATCTCTCCCTCAGAGCACCAACAGGAACCTCTCCCTAATGCAGTAGTAGATGATTTTAGAACTATAAACTCTCCCTCAGAACACCAACGGGAACCTGGCCCTAATGCAGTAGTAGATGGTTTTAGAACGATAATCTCTCCCTCAGAGCACCAGCAGGAACCTCTCCCTAATGCAGTAGTCGTTAGTTTTAGAACGATAAACTCTCCCTCAGATCACCAACAGGAACCTGGCCCTAATGCAGTAGCAGATGGTTTTAGAATGATACATTCTCCATCAGTGCACCAACAGGAACCTCTCCCTAATGCAGTAGTAGATGGTTTTAGAATGATACATTCTCCATCAGTGCACCAACAGGAACCTCTCCCTAATGCAGTAGCAGATGGTTTTAGAGTGATAATCTCTCCCTCAGAGCACCAACAGGAACCTGGCCTTAATGCAGTAGTAGTTGGTTTTATTTTTTTTTTTTTTCCATTAAATTTTTATTGCATTAGAAAATACAAAGACAATTACAGACAATGTATCTTGAGAAGATAAAACAGTATATAGCCAATAATATAGGTTGTGAGAACATGCTTTCAATGAAGCCTATGAATAGGCGGCTCAGTGTGAGCTTAGATAGGGATTAGTAATATCAATGCCAGGACACCCCAGTTGGGATCAAAACTGTGCCCTGGGCTTTTTAGGAATTTGGGCGTTTCGGTCTCATTGAGGCATGAACTTTAACAAGAGCATAACTACAATGTTATATAATCTGTAACTTCTGAAAAATATGAGGGTTTTTAAGTTAGGTTGGAGAAAGAAAGAAAGGAGAGGAAGGAGAGCGAGAAAGAAGGGGAGGTAAGTGGTTGTGATTGTGAGCTGGTGCAGCACGTGTAAATGTGTTGAAGTGGAGAGTCCTGGCATAATGCTGTTATACTGATATTTAAGAGTTTTTGAGGTTCCACTGCTTGGGTTAAGTGGTAAAAGTGAAGTCGGGTCTTGGGGTATGGAATTTATCCAGAGGACTCAGAGTTCAAAGTTAAAAGTTATAAGTTATAAGGCTCTAGAGTTGGAAAGAGCTTTGTGGGTGTGTTACCCACGGGTGCCAGTCTCTTAGGAATTTTTCTTGTTTAAGGTGGGCTTTTGCAAAGGAGTATTCTTGCTGAGCGTGGTCGTTGAGAAAGAGAATTACATCCTTAAGCTATGGAAAGCCTAACTGCTATGAAGAGATGCGTGAGGATGGTGTGGTATCTGTAAGGCCATGAGTCTGTGCCTATTCCAAGTAAGGCTATCTTAGGGTCCGGAGGTAGGTTCTGGTTGACAATAGTGGAGATGAATTTGAAGAGTTGGTTCCACAAAGGTTGTATGCTAGGGCATTGCCACCATATATGGTAGAGAGAAACAGGAAGGTTACAGTTCCTCCAGCATAGTGGAGAATGGTCAGAATAGATTTTTGCCAGTTTCTGAGGGGTAAGGTACCAGTGGAAGGAGAGCTTTTGCGCGTTTTCCCAGTGAAGGATGCATTTAGAGTGTTTCCGTGGGAGGAATTGCGCCGTATGCCATTGTTCCGGGGTTGCTGAGAAGGAGAGTGTTTTTTCCCAGTTTAGGAATGGTATTGGTTTGTGTAGTTGAGCTGTTGTGGCAAGGGAGAGATATAAGGGACCCAGTACTTTAAGAATTTTTGGGGGTGAACGTAGTATGTCTAGGATGGGGCTCAAAACAGCGACAAAAAAGTCGCTAATCCGGATATTTTTTAAGGCATGTCGGATTTGAAGGTATTGGTAGAATGAGGTGTGAGGTAATTGAAAGGACGAAGACAGCTCTTGGAAGGAGCTAATAATACCTTGCAAATACAGTTGTCCCACATTGGTGATTCCGGCTGATACCCAATTTTGGATATTTAGGTTCGGTATTATTTTCCCCAGTAATATTTGGTTTTAGAACGATAAACTCTCCCTCAGAGCACCAACAGGAACCTCTCCCTAATGCAGTAGTAGATGGTTTTAGAATGATAAACTCTCCCTCAGAGCACCAACAGGAACCACTCCCTAATGCAGTAGAAGATGGTTTTAGAACGATAAACTCTCCCTCAGAGCACCAACAGGAACCTCTCCCTAATGCAGTAGGAGATGGTTTTAGAATGATAAACTCTCCCTCAGAGCACCAACAGGAACGTTTCCCTTATGCAGTAGTAGATGGTTTTAGAATGAGAATCTCTCCCTCAGAGCACCAACAGGAACGTTTCCCTAATGCACTATAAGATGTTTATGAACGCTAATGTCTCCCTCACAGGACTGCAATGAAGGTCTCCCTAATGCAGTCTGAGATGGTTGTGAACGCTAATCTTTCCCTCACAGCAGCGGCATGAAGCTCTCCCTACTCTAGTCTGAGACGATTAAAGTTGAGCGGACACCTGGAACTTCGCGAAAAAGTTCGGGTTCGGTACCGAACTCGACCCGAACTTGACCCCGAACCCCATTGAAGTCAATGGGGACCCAAACTTTTCGGCACAAAAATGGCTGTAAAAAAGTCCTGGAAAGTGCTAGAGGGCTGAAAACGGAAGTAAAATGGGGGTAAGAGTAGGACAAGTGCCCTACAAAAAAATGGGGATAGGGAAATAACTTAAAATCAATAAAAAAAAAATAAAAATGGAAGGAGGAGGTGAATGTGGAGTAGGAGCCTAGAGGTTGACTAGGCCGTGACCGTGGCGGTGTAGGTGGAAGTGGTGGTGGAGGAGGAGGAGGTAGCCAACACTGTTTTTTGTTTGTTTGGTTTTTTATTTTAATTGGGCTAGCCCCCAAAATATTGAGACATATTAAAAAAAAACAAGTATATGAATGGCTGTGTGAGTCCGGTCTAAATGTCTATTCTGCACAAGGTACAGACAAGTCTTGTGGGATCCATGCCTGGTTCATTTTAATAAAGGTTAGCTTGTCCACGTTGGCTGTGGACAGGCGGCTGCGCTTGTCTGTGATAATGCCCCCTGCCGTGCTAAACACACATTCATACAATACACTGGCTGCAGGGCAGGCCAGCACCTCCAAGGCATAAAGGGCAAGCTCAGGCCATGTGCCCAATTTGGAGACCCACAAGTTGAATGGGGCAGACCCATCAGTCAGTACGTGTAGGCGTGTGCACACATACTGTTCCACCATGTTGCTGAAATGCTGCCTCCTGCTAAGACCTTGCCTATCAGCTGGTGGTGCTGTTTGTTGTGGCGGGCTGCTGACAAAGCTTTGCTACCTTTCGGCCATGCTAACCCTGCCTTCTGAGGTGCTGGCGGTGCCACAGCTGCGTTGGCGACCTCTTCCTCCTCCTCCTCCTCTGCCTTCGCCTTGTGCTTCCACTGAGCCCCTGTGTCATTTGGGAATGCCCTCAGCAGCGCGTCTACCAGTGTGCGCTTGTAGTCGCGCATCTTCCTCTAACGCTCCAGTGAGAGAATTAAGGATGGCGCGTTGTCCTTGTAACAGGGATCCAGCAGGGTGGCCACCCAGTAATCAGAAGAAGTTACAATGTGGGCAACTCGGCTGTCATTGTGCAGGCACTGCAGCATGTAGTCGCTCATGTGCGAAAGGCTGCCCAGAGGCAAAGACAAGCTGTCCTCTGTGGGAGGTGTTGTACCATCTGTGTCCTTCGTATCCCCCCAGCCACGCTCCAGTGATGCCCACGAGCTGCGTTGGGTGCCACCCTGCTGCGGTTCCTCCTCCTCCTCATCATCATCTTCCTCGTCCTCCTCATCCTCCAGAACTGTGCCCTGGCTTGAATATTTTTGACCTGGCCTATGCTGGTGCAGGAACCCACCCACTGAGCCACTTGTGAATGACTGGCCTGTTAACCATGGAAATTACCCCTCTTCCTCCTCCTCCTCCTCATCCTCCTGTGCCACATCCTCTTGCATCACCGCCCAAAGTGTTTTTTCAAGGAGACATAGAAGTGGGATAGTAATGCTGAGAACAGCGTCATCGGCACTGGCCATGTTGGTGGAGTACTCGAAACACTGCAATACGCTACACAGGTCTCGCATGGAGGCCCACTCGTTGGTGGTGAAGTGGTGCTGTTCCGCAGAGCGACTGACTCGTGCGTGCTGCAGCTGAAACTCCACTATTGCCTGCTGCTGCTCGCACAGTCTCTCCAGCATGTGCAAGGTGGAGTTCCACCTTGTGGGTACGTCGCATATGAGGCGGTGAGCGGGAAGGCTGAAGTTTGGCTGCCACGCAGACAGGCGAGCAGCAGCACGGTGAGAACGCCAAAAGCGCACACAGACGGCCCACACTTTATGCAGCAGCTCTGACATATCCGGGTAGTTTTTTAAAAATTTCTGCACCACCAAATTCAGCACATGCGCCAGGCAAGGGATGTGCGTCAAACCAGCTAGGCCCAGAGCCGCTACGAGATTTCACCCATTATCGCACACCACCAGGCTGGGCTTGAGGCTCAGTGGCAACAACCACTCATTGGTCTGTTGTTCAATGCCCGTCCACAGCTCCTGCGCAGTGTGTGGTTTATCCCCCAAACATATCAGTTATAAAACAGCCTGCTGTCGTTTCCCCTTGGATGTGCTGAAGTTGGTGGTGAAGGTGTTACGCTGAGCGGATGAGTGGGTGGTCGAGGAGGAGGAAGCGGAGTAGGAGGAGGAGGCAACAGGAGGCAAAGAGCAATGCCCTGCAATCCTCGGTGGTGGAAGGACATGCGCCAAATGGCTAGCCGCCTCAGGCCCACCCGCCACTACATTTGCCCAGTGTGCAGTTAGCGAGATATAGCGTTCCTGCCCGTGCTTACTGGTCCATGTATCAGTGGTTATGTGGACCTTGCCACAGATGGCGTTGCGCAGTGCACACCTGATCTTGTCCCCGACTTGTTTGTGCAGGGAAGGGATGGCTCGCCTGGAAAAGTAGTGGCGGCTGGGAACCACATACTGTGGGATAGCCACCGCCATCAGGTTTTTAAAACTGTCCGTGTCCACCAGACAGAATGACAGCATTTCAAAGGCCAGGAATTTTGAAATGCTGGCATTCAGGGCCATGGTGTGTGGGTAGGGGGGTACTTCCTCTTTCTCTCCAGTGTTTGGGACATGGAGAGCTGTAAGCTTTCATGGGACCGTGTGGAAATGCTTGGGGACGGTGGCGGACATGGTGGTGTTGCTGTCACATGCTCTGTTTGCTGGGAGGCAGGTGACACTGGCACTGTAGAGGTGGAGGAAGAGGCCAAGGCAGCAGCAGAAGAGGAAGCAGGAGGAGGCCGAGACCTTTCTTGGATTTTGAGGTAATTATTCCAATGCAGCTTGTGCCTTGAATTTAGTTGCCTGATCATGCAGGTTGTGCTCAGGTTTAGAACATTTATGCCTCGCTTCAGGCTATCATTGCACAGCGTGCAAACCACTCGTGTCTTGTCGTCAGCACATTGTCTGAAGAACTGCCACGCCAGGGAACTCCTTTGAGCTGCCTTTGGTGTGCTAGGTCCCTGGGTGCAGGGGACGCTCGCTCCGCTTTTGCAACCTGCTTCCTCTTTTGCTGTGCTGGTGCCTCTGTGCGACCACCACCTCTTCCTTCAAACTGCACACGTCACTCGCATGACCCTCATTCCATGTGGGGCCTAGGACCTCATCATCCTCCTCCACATCATCTTCCACCCACCCTTCACCACTGCCCTCCTTGTCAGTCTGCACACTGAGGAAAGCTGCAGCAGTTGGCACCTGTGTTTCGTCATCATCAGAGACATGCTGCGGTGGTGTTTCCATGTCCTCATCCTGCAACAGAAGTGGTTGGGCATCGGTGCACTCAATGTCTTCCACTTCTGGGGCAGGGTTATGTGGATGGCCCATGGAAAGCACACCAGCAGAGTCATCAAAAAGCATAAGAGACTGCTGCATGACTTGGGGCTCAGATTGCTTGGCTAATTTACAAGGGGCTGAGGTGAAAGACAGATGGCCATGGGGTTCAAGTGCCAACTCTGAGCTTTCATCAAGGGACCGGGAGGGAGACAATGTGAAGGAACTGGAGGCATTGTCAGCCACCCAATCTACTATCGCCTGTACTTGTTCTGGCCTCACCATTCGTTGAGCGGCATTCGGGCCACCATATAATGTTGAAGGTACTGTCGGCTACTCGCACCTGAGGAAGGTGTTTCACTTGTGCGTGTAACTGGCACAGATCGACCACGTCCTCTCCTTGCAACAAAAGCTTTACCAACACCACCAGCAGCACCACTACCACGTCCCTTATTTGATGCTCTCCTCATTCTGCCCACAAATGTACTATGCAGCACTATTTATTAATACAAAAAAATGAATAATAAATTCTACTTCTTTTTTTTTTGGAAAACAGCAACCTCTCCCTAAAGCAGTAGGAAACGATTTTAGAACAATTATCTGTCCCTCACAAGAGCAGCAGGAACCTCTCCCTATAGAACTAGGAGATGATTTTAGAACAATAATCTGTCCCTTACAGCACCAGCAGGAACCTCTCCCTATAGAACTAGGAGATGATTATAGAACAATAATCTGTCCCTTACAGGAGCAGCAGGAACCTCTCCCTAAAGAACTAGGAGATGATTATAGAACAATAATCTGTCCCTTACAGGAGCAGCAGGAACCTCTCCCTATATCACTAGGAGATAATTTTAGAACAATAATTAGTCCCTTACATCACCAGCAGGAGCCTCTCCCTATAGCACTAGGAGTCGATTGTAGAGCAATAATCTGTCCCTTACAGCACCGGCAGGAATCTCTCCCTATAGAACTAGGAGATGATTATAGAACAATAATCTGTCCCTTACAGCACCAGCAGGAACCTCTCCCTATAGAACTAGGAGATGATTTTAGAACAATAATCTGCCCCTTACAGGAGCAGCAGGAACCTCTCCTTATAGCACTAGGAGACGATTTTAGAACAATAATCTGTTCCTTACAGCACCAGCAGGAACCTTTCCCTATAGAACTAGGAGATGATTATAGAACAATAATCTGTCCCTTACAGGAGCAGCAGGAACCTCTCCCTATATCACTAGGAGATGATTTTAGAACAATAATCTGTCCCTTATATCACCAGCAGGAACCTCTCTCTATAGCACTAGGAGTCGATAGTAGAACAATAATCTGTCCCTTACAGCACCAGCAGAAACCTCTCCCTATAGAACTAGGAGATGATTATAGAACAATAATCTGTCCCTTACAGGAGCAGCAGGAACCTCTCCCTATAGCATTATGAGACAATTGTAGAACAATAATCTGTCCTTTACAGCACCAGCAGGAACCTCTACTTATAGAACTAGGAGATGATTATAGAACAATAATCTGTCCCTTACAGGAGCAACAGGAACCTCTCCCTATAGAACTAGGAGATGATTTTAGAACAATAATCTTTCCCTTACAGCACCAGCAGGAACCTCTTCCTATAGAACTAGGAGATGATTATAGAACAATAATCTGCCCCTTACAGGAGCAGCAGGAACCTCTCCCTATATCACTAGGAGATGATTTTAGAACAATATTCTGTCCCTCGCAGGAGCAGCAGGAACCTCTCCCTATAGAACTAGGAGATGATTTTAGAAAAATAATCTGTCCCTTACAGCACCAGCAGGAACCTCTCCCTATAGCACTAGGAGACGATTGTAGAACAATAACCTGTCCCTAACAGCACCAGCAGGAACCTCTTCCTATAGAACTAGGAGATGATTATAGAACAATAATCTGTCCCTTACAGGAGCAGCAGGAACCTCTCCCTATAGAACTAGGAGATGATTTTAGAGCAATAATCTGTCCCTCAAAGCAGTAGACTCTACCTAGTCCAGTATCAGATTGATCTGTAATGCAGGATGAGATGTTATTAGATCTGCAATCTGTCCCTAAAAGCAGGAGTAGTAAACTCTACCTAGTCCAGTATCAGATTGTTCTGTAATGCAGGATGAGATGTTATTCGATCTGCAATCTGTCCCTCACAGCGCCGGCAGTATCCTCTCCCTACACTAGCCTGAGAGCATGTGACATGCAGCACTACGTGACTCCAGCTTATACAGAGGCTGGGTCACATGATGCACAGGCCAATCACAGCCATGCCATTAGTAGGCATGGCTGTGATGGCCTCTATGGGCAAACCAGTGAAGCGCTTGTTGATTGGCTGCCCTGCAGCTATTCAACAGGCGGGATAAAATACCTGAACCCCCGAACCCGAACGCAGACTTTTTTTCAAATGTCCGGGTTCAGGTCCGGGTCACAGACACCCCAAAGTTCGGTACGGACCTGAACTTTACAGTTCGGGTCCGCTCAACTCTAGAGACGATCTGACACGCGGCGCTATGTGACTCCAGCCCCATATAGAGGCTGGGTCACATGATGCACTGGCCAATCACAGCCATGCCATTAGTAGGCATGGCTGTGATGGCTTCTAAGGGCAAACTAGTGAAAAGCTTGTTGATTGGCTGCCCAGCAGCAATGGAAAAGGCGCCAAAAATACCCAAATACCGAACCCGATCCTTGACTTTTTTTTTAATGTCCGGGATCGGGTTCGGGGCACGGACACCCCAAAGTCCGTTATGGACCCAAATTTTACAGTTCGGGTTCGCTCAACTCTAATAATAACGAGAATATGAATAAAACAGAAAGCTTTATTATCCATGTCAAAACATCATTCATGAGTGATTGGTAAATCTTACAACATATACCAATGGGTCTACACATAAAATAATTAATGTAAATTTGTCAGTACATGATTCAGAGACACATTTCCCAGTGACTAAGAATAAATAAACACATGATTGATTGAAAAAGGCTTCTGAAAGGCTCCTGATCATAGCATCAGCAGCTCCTCTTTCTACGCACATCGGATCTCACACAGAGCTGTGCACATGAATGAGCAGGGGAGATAAGCAACTGCTGGCAGTTTCTGGGACAAACAAGACACCCCTTGATTACAAAGAGATATTTAATAGGCGTTTGTAACATGCCGAAGGTAGGCAACTGGGTAGTGTCTAACCCCTTGGCAACAAAATTGAGCTCACCCCTAAGGCTGGATTCACAGCTGAGCGTTTTGTAGCTTGAAGCCTGAAGCTACAAAATGCTGGAGGGAAAAAAATCAATAATGCTCTATGGAGATGGTTCACATCTCTACTCCAAAACGCTCGAAGCCACAAGCCTGAAAACGCCTGAAGCTCAAACAAGTTTGTGAAGTATTTTATAGGCAGAGTTGGGCGTTTTTCTGCTTTTTACATTAATGACCTTTTGACCTGTACAAAATTGCTGCAAAACGCGGCAAAAATGCGTCAAAATCGTGGTAAAAATCGTGGCAAATTCACGGGAAAATCACTTGACTTTCTGCTTGAAAACGGCACGCTCAGTTGTGAATGCAGTCTAAGTGAAAATATTCAAATTGGGCCCAAAGTGTCAATATTTTGTGTGGCCACCATTATTTTCCAGCACTGCCTTAACCCTCTTGGGCATGGAGTTCACCAGAGCTTCACAGGTTGCCACTGGAGTCCTCTTCCCCTCCTCCATGATGACATCACGGAGGTGGTGGATGTTAGAGACCTTGCACTCTTCCCCCTTCTGTTTGAGGATGCCCCACAGGCTCAATAGGGTTTAAGTCTGGAGACATGCTTGGCCAGTCCATCACCTTTACCCTCAGCTTCTCTAGCAAGGCAGTGGTCATCTTGAAGGTGTTCGGGGTCGTTATCCCATTGGAATAGTGACCTGCATCCCAGTCTCTGAAGGGAGGGGATCATTCTCTGCTTCAGTATGTCACAGTACATGTTGGCATTCATGGTTCTCTCAATGAACTGTAGCTCCTCAGTGCCGTCAGCACTCATGCAGCCCCAGACCATGACACTCCCACTACCACGTTTGACTGTAGGCAAGACACACTTGTCTTTGTACTCCTCACCTGGTTGCCGCCACACACGCTTGGCACCATCTGAACCAAATAAGTTTATCTTGGTCTCATCAGACCACAGGGCATGGTTCCAGTAATCTATGTCCTTAGTCTGCTTGTCTTCAGCAAACTGTTTGCAGGCTTTCTTGTGCATCATCTTTAGAAGAGGTTTCCTTCTGGGACGACATCCATGCAGAGCAATTTGAGTCAATGTCCGGCGTATGGTCTGCACACTGACAGGCTGACCCCCATCCCTTCAACCTCTGCAGCAATGCTGGCAGCACTCATACGTCTATTTCCCAAAGACAACCTCTGGATATGACGCTGAGCACTGCACTCAACTTCTTTGGTCGACCATGGAGAGGCGCTGTTCTGAGTGGACCCTGTCCTGTTACACTGCTGTATGGTCTTGGCCACCATGCTGCAGCTCAGTTTCAGGGTCTTGGCAATCTTCTTATAGCCTAGGCCATCTTTATGTAGAACAAATATTCTTTTTTCAGACCCTCAGAGAGTTCTTTGCCATGAGGTGCCATGTTAGACTTCTAGTGACCAGTATGAGAGAGTGAGAGCGATAACACCAAATTTAACACACCTGCTCGCCATTCACACCTGAGACCTTGTAACACTAACGAGTCACACAACACCGGGGAGGGAAAATGACTAATTGGGCCCAATTTTTCACTTTCGCCAGTGGTTTAGACATTAATGGCTGTGTGTTGAGTTATTTTGAGGGGACAGCAAATTTACACTGTTATACAAGCTGTACACTCACTACTTTACATTGCAGCAAAGTGTCATTTCTTCAGTGTTGTCACATGAAAAGATAGAATAAAATATTTACAAAAATGTGAGGGGTGTACTTACTTTTGTGAGATACTGTATTTACACATCCTTACTTCCAGCACAGAACCCCAAAAAAGAAAGCTGAGTCTCTGCTTAAGGGTAAGTGGGTGGTGCCATTGAAACCATTGATCATTTGCGTGGCTCTGCCCACTTACCCACACACATGGCTATATAGTGCACAATATTTATCAATGATTGATATTATATATGAAAATGGTGTGGACCGGAGATCCATTAAGTCATCTCATCAATTTAGCTCTGAGATCATTTTGTAGAGAACTTCTTCTACATTGTGTTTGTGTCTCTTTTCTTAATGGCCTTCCTTGTTTTAGATCTGCACCAAAGCAGGGAGTCCAAGTGATTGGATTGCAACCGCTGAGACTTTTGATGTCTCTGGTACTCTAACAATTGGACCAATTGAGCGATCAGGTAAGCTTGTGACTGGAGAGTTACAGTATTTTTTTTATTGCTTGATTATTTATCTTTTCTTTCTGGGAATAAGCCCCAAATGATACCATAGCATACCATTCCTACTAAAACAGAGATTATTCCAGGAGGACAGAGGACCTTGACAGAGGAGGTTGTCATTTGTCTCCTGGACAACACTAATTCTCTACAATGTAAAACAGATTAGGACATAGAGCAATCTGTGGGCAGGAAGGGGGAGGAGATGGGAACTCTGATAGGGAGTACACCAGATAGATGTACAGAGACTGAATCTACCAAAATACAACTGAATTGGAAATATGGGAGGGAGACAGCATGGAACTATCTGACCATAATCAGAGGTATCAGCCCAATAGTTCAGGTAAAAGTTTAGTCTTTGGGGTTGAAAATGTTAAGGGTTAAGTTACCATTGGCCTGTAAGTTGGGAATTAGGAGGTGAAGTGTAGGGGTTAGATTGTTTAAAGAGGAACTATGGGCAACAAAAAATATATACAGTAGGTAAATAAGTATTGAAAACATCATAGTTTTTCTAGGTAAATATATTGGTAAAAGTGCCATTAACATGAAAGGTTCACCACATGTCGGTGACAACCCATGCAATCCATACATACAAAGACACCAAAACAAATCCATTCACAAATGAAGTTCTGTGTAATAAAATGGAAGGACACAGGGAAAAAGTACGAAACACATGAAAAAAAGGGAGGTGCAAAAAGGCATGGAAAGCCAAGACACCAGCTGAAATCTATCAGGAATTATAAAGCAATCCTGCCCCCCTTGTCAGTGCAAATTAATATCAGCTGGTCCAGTCTCACCTGATGATTACCAAGATGTACCACAAGGAACATCTCATGATGGGTAAAAGTAAAGAGCTCTCTCAAGACCTTATTGTTGCAAAACATATGGCTGGCATTGGTTACAGAAGGATTTCTAAACTTATGAATGTTCCAGTGAGCATTGTTGGGGCCATAATCCAGAATTAGAAAGAACATCATTTCATCCTAAACCGGCCACGGCCAGGTGCTCCTCGCAAAATTTCTTCGGAGTAAAAGGATTATCAGAAGAGTTGTCCAAGAGCCAAAGGACCACTTGTGGAGAGCTTCAGGAAGACCTGGAATTAGCAGGTACAATTGTTACAAAGAATGTAAGAATGCACGCTCACCACACAACACTCCATCACTGAAGAATCAAAATGGTGAAGCTCATTTAAAGTTTGCTGCACAACATTTAGACAAGCCTGTGAAATACGGGGAGAATATAGTCTGGTCACATGAGACCAAAATGGAACTCTTTGGATGTTATAATACACACCATCTTTGGAGGTCAAATGGCACATCACCCCAAAAACAAAGGTTTTGTTTTTGGAGGTGGGAACATCATGGTGTGGGCTGTTTTTCAGCATATGGTAGTGGCAAACTTCATATCTTTGAAGGAAGGGTGAATGGAAAAATGTACCTAGACATTCTTGATGAAATGAGGGTGGACATTTCAGGAGGACAATGATCCCAAACACAAAGCCAAAGAAACTCTCAGTTGGTTTCAAAGAAAGAAAATACATCTGCTAGAATGGCCCAGCCAATCACCTGACTTGAAACCCTATGGAAAATCTATGGAAAGAACTAAAGATCGGAGTTTGTAGAAGAGTCCCACGGAACCTTCAAGATTTGAAGAGTGTGTGTGTGGAAGAATGGGCCAAAATCACACCTGAGCAACGCATGCAATAGGTTTCTCCATACTGGAGCCCGCGTCTTGAAGCCGTCAATACCAGCAAACGATTTTGAACTTAATTTCTGAATGAATTTTTTTTTGGTGTCTTTGTATGTATGGATTGCATGGGTTGTTAGTGACATGTGGGGAACATTTACCAATATATTTACCTAGAGAAATGATACTTATTTTAGCCACTGTATATGATGCAGTTTGCCAGTAGAATCGACACAGCAGTTGTTGCTTTTCTGAGTCTATCCCTATATTTGTATGACTTGTAGATCCTGCCAGTAGATCTGATGTTTTTTTCACTTCCTGTAACAAGCCAAGCTCTCCAGCAAAAACTGTAGTTACAGGAAGTCCCATGATCGGATGACAGTTTCCTGTAGGTCACACAGGAGGGTGACCACGCTTCTGCAGTATTGGAAGGTGGTGATCCCTCAATCTTTGTAAGGCCTCAGAGAGAGCATAAACTGGCGAGACCAAGAGATATTTGTTAAATGTTTTCTCAAGCCAATAGAGAAATCCGACACAACTGCATTTCCAAGACAAAAAGGCAGATGTTTATAGAACGATAGTATTTGGGTTTACACACACTTTATGGTTTGGGGTAGGGATACAATTAAGTGTTTGGGTTAGGTTAACTTTTAAGAGTTGTTGGTTAAAGTTAAAGCGGAGTTCCACCCTATTAAAAGGCAGCAGCTACAAAAAGCGTACAATCGGACACTCACCTCCAGCGATGCAGCCGCCCGAACGCTCACTCTTCTACCCCTCCTCCATATGGCGCCGGCATCACAAGTGTGGACATCCGGCTTTGGCTTCAAAACCAGACGTGCTGTGAATGGTCGGCTTATCCTATGGGACCTGTGACATGTCCCAGAAGATCGCAGAGAGGGAGGTGAACTACCTTCCGGCTCCACCGCACCAGCATAGGAAGTGGACCTGGGACCCTGTGAAAACAGGGTTACCGGTCCCCCCCCCAAAAAAAAATGACAGTTTGTGGCATGTCAGTGAGTCACCTTCCCTTAAAGCGGAAGTTCCACTTTTGGGTGGAACTCCGTTTTAAGTTAAGGGTTAAGTGTTGGAATTAAAGTGGTGCTAAAGACTTAAGCTTTTTGACCTTCATGTATTTTATGCTCCCCCCAGACCCCCTAATACTTACCTGAGCCCCATCTTGATCCGGCAAAGTGCACGAGAGCATTGTCTCTCCGAGGATCCTCCCTCTATTTTGGCTGAAACAGCAACGGGAGCCATTGTCACCTGCTGCTGTCAATCACAGCTACTGAGGAAATTAGGAGAGAGAGAGGGTGGGGCTGAGCCATGGCTCTGTGTGTAAATGGACAAGCAGAGCCACAGCCTGGAAGTGAGCCTGCTTGGGTGCCCCCATTGCAAGCTGCTTGCTCTGGGGGCACTCAACAGGAAGGAGGGGCCAAGAGTGCCGGTGAGGGACCCGAGAAGAGAAGGATCCCGGCTGCTCTGTGCAAAATCACTGCACAGAGCAGGTGAGTAACATGCATGTTTATTTATTTATTAAATTTGAGACTTTAATATCACTTTAAGCATTGGTGTAAATTGAAAGTTAAGGGTTAAGGGTTAATATTCAGGATTAGGTCAGGGATAAAGTTTTATTGTTAAAGTGATTGTAAAGGCTCTTTTTTTTTAAATAACAAACATGTTATACTTACCTCCTCTGTGCAGTTGGTTTTACACAGAGCAGCCTCAATCCTCCTCTTCTCAGGTCCCTCTTCTGCTCTCCTGGCCCCTCCCTCTGGTGATTGCCCTCTGAGCCAGCAGCTTGCTATGGGAGCACTCAAGCCAAGTCAGTGCTCGGCTCGGAGCCCTGACCCTGCCCACCACCTCTCTCCCCTAATTGGCTGACTAACTTTGATTGACAGCTGCGGGAGCCAATGCCGCCACTGCTGTGTCTCAGCCAATCAGGAGGAGTGTCCTGGATGGCTAAGACACTCGTGTACAATGCTGGAGAGAGAAGGGGCTCAGGTAAGCAATTAGGGGGGCTGGGGAGGCTGCTACACACAAAAGGTTTTTTTATCTTTTTTAATTTTTATATTTTTATATCTTTTTTTTTTATGCATTGAATGCATCTTCTGCCTTTACAACTCCTTTAAGGGTTAAACTGTAGGAGTGGGCTAAGAGTTAAGACCAGGGAAGAGACAGGTGAATGATAATTGGTAGGGATGGGCAAAATTGGGGGACCATGAGGGCCTACAGTGATTATCACATTTGCTTTAATCCCAAATTCCCAGCCCTCAATTCCATTCATCTAAACCAGACATATGAACAACGAATCCTGTCATTGTGTCTGATAATATGTATTCATTTCATATCATTTATTCTATGTTACAGGTCCCAATCCCACCACTCCTAGTAAGTGTCACAATGGGGGAAGTCCTGTGGATTATTTTATACTTCTACAATATAATGTGATGATCAGATCATTGATTGGTTGCTCTTGTTGTACATTATATATGGTGATGAGTAAACCATCCAAGATTCCCTACACTTTTGTCCTATCTCTCTCCCTCAATACACATCTAGAAAGGTTTCCTAAAGGGAATATTCTCGAGGAAAGTGAGTTCTCTACCTGTATGAGGACTCACATACCTTCCCGAGACCTCATGAGATCTCCAACCTCAGGTTACTATAATAAGCCAATGTCTACAAAGTCCTGGAGCTGAACATTTAGGCCAACGCTTCCCTGCTCCTGCCAATTGGTCAATGAAGCTCAGATATCTGAGCCAATAAGATGGAAGAGTCAGGAAGGAACAGTCCTGAGCTCTGAACCCCAGGCACATGTCATCATTTTATAATAAAGCATGGGGTTTATGGACCACCCGGTTGCTCAGCAAGGTGTGAGAGATACTTTGTGGTTCAACAAGTATACTGTAAACTATACATTCCGTATACCATTAACATGTCCTCTGTTTTTGTTTTCTACAGAAGCCGGTTCTTCCGTCAACACTGGTAAGTTTTTGTATCCTCTTTAACCGTATGACCTCCGGACGATTTACCACCCTTCATGACCAGGCCATTTTTTGCTACGCAGTGTTACTTAAACGTTGGTTGGGCATGCGTGATTCACAGGTGTGTGTGCCCGCTGCACGCTCCGTGAGCGTGCCCGTGGGTCGGGCAGACTCGCTGTCCACCGGCGACCCACGATCGCCTACTGCAGAGCCAGAACGGAGATCAGCCAATGTAAACATGGCGGTTCCCTGCTCTGACAAGTGACATGACAGAGATCTACTGATCCTTGTCATCGGGATCGATTAGATCTGTCATGTCCCTGCTAGCCCAGCCCCCCTACAGTTAGAACAAGCTGTAGTGGATTCTTTCATTCAGGTACAGATACCTGACACCTGTTAGTCAGTGATACCAAATTCAAGATAACATATGTAGCTACATAGAGACCAGACAGAATCAAGTAAATTTGAGTCAGTTGATCTGCTTTAATTTTGGCGCGTTCAGGTTATATACAGTAAATGACGTATGTAAGGATAGGTTGGGTCAAGATATAGTTGACCAATCAAAGGTTAGTAAAGTCTACAGCAAGCCTAGTGTTAAACATCTTGTGACCACGGTTCATCGAGGAGTCATCATCAAAATGTATTTATTGTCTGTGGTTTTCGGACATCCTTGGCCAGATGGCCATCTGGCTGATTGTTCCAGGAACTTGTGCAACTGGTATGATCACAGGTTCTCCAAACATAATCATGTGCCCCAGTAGTCATCAGAATTATTTATGCCATATGCCAGTGTACATGTAAGATAAAGAAATAAGCTCAAATTAATATTATCAGTAGCAAAGCCATTTTGCTCTGAGAAGCCATCTTGCCACCTCATCTTCCCCCTCTTGAGAATTTACTGATCACCCTAACTGCCTATCCACTTATCAGATCCTCCCAAGGGAGCAACCCCTTACGCTTGGGACACTGGCCCAGAGGGCAAACCTCAGTGGGGGGTGTCCATTTCTTGGGGAGGTTCTGAGGTGGTGGTCTCTTCATACATACGGGGTTGAGGTGACAGATGTCTCATCACAGCATACTCATTGTTATCATTCATTCCTCGTCCCCGCAGGAGGTTGGAATAGGTGTTCTTGGCCTGTGTAATTTAAGCAATGACACACAAGATTATATTGATTAGCACAAAACCGAGGAACAAACACACCACAAGCATTATTATGACCCCTCCCAATCTTTGGCACCATTGTATCACAGAACCAAACCAGGACCCGACACTCCCCAGCATCTTAAAAGGATTCTGACCATCTTGGCTGATGGCGCGGGCTTGGGCTTGTAGCGCTTCTACCTTAGCATTGTGCTCTCTAATGATTTCTGAAAAGTCCGGGATTTCCCTAGAGGTATTAAAGATCCAAGTGCAACACTCATGGCTCTGGGTTTGTTCACAGAGACCATTTAGGGCTTCAGTTAGAGATTCTATGGCCACCTGTTGTTCCAGGGTGACACGTCTAATTTGTTTTTGTTCCTCAGCTAACAAGCGTATGTTGGTCTGGGTCAGATTCAACACTTCGTCAATAGTTGTTCAGTCTGGACATGAGTTCAATTCCCCATCCAGTCCAGGTTGGAAACCAGGACCAGGCTTTATCAGCAGTAGTGAAAAGTTCTCTTACGACCCTGCCTCTGTACCTCATGAGATACTTGGGATAGGGCAGGACCTCCAGAGGACGTTGGTCATCTGGATGAGCAGACACCATAGGGATCAGAGAAGCTATAGTGCAGGTACCCTTGACTTGCTGGGGGAGCCAGCTATATGCCTTATGCCCACAGACATAATAGATACCTGATCCCAGGGTGACAATGACATGACAGAGATCTACTGATCCTTGTCATCGGGATCGGTTAGATCTGTCATGTCCCTGCCAGCCCAGCCCCCCCTACAGTTAGAACACACCTAGGGAAAACATTTAACCCCTTCCCTGCCAGTGACATTTATACAGTAATCAGTGGCTATTTTTAGCTCTGACCGCTGTATAAATGTCATTGGTCCCAAAAAAGTGTCAAAAGTGTCCGACATGTTCGCTGCAATATTGCAGTCCCGATAAAAATCGCAGATCGCCGCCATTACTAGTAAAAAAAAATAATAAAAATGACATAAATTTATTTAGACGTAATAACTTTTGCACAACCCAATTAATATACGCCTATTGCGATTCTTTTTTTTTTACCAAAAATATGTAGAAGAATATATATCGGCCTGATGAGCAGGAGTGCCAAAAATGGTGGCAAGTGGTTAAGAAAGTAAAATGCAGGTTTCGGCTTTCTTAGATGGATATCTGTGTGAATAATTATTATGCAACTAAATTGAAAAATGAAAATTTTCCCATCTCACTAGTTTATTTTCATCTCTTAGGGCCGGTTCACACCTAGGCGACTTGCGATCCGACTTGTGTCGCCCCAAGTTGCCTCAAGTTGCTTGACATCCGAAATCCCATTGAAATGAATGAGAGCCGTCTTAATGTACACTACTGAAGTCGCTGTGACTTCAAGGTGACTTCAGAAAAGGTTCCTGTACTACTTCAAGGCGACTTCTATCCGAATTGTGCCCATAGAATTCAATGGAAGTCGCCTCCAAGTCAGATCCCCATCTATATTGAAGCGACTTTACGGGAAAAAGAAAATGATTTTTTAAGGCAACCCCCCCTCCCTCTCTTCTCTGATTGGCCACAGGCAAAGTCGCCTGGCATGGAGGTCTCTTTAGGTCGCGTTGTAAATCGCCCAAAGTCGCACTGAAGTCGCCTTGAAGTCGCGTTCAAATCGATTAGCAAAGTCGAGTCGGATCGCCTGGGTGTGAGCCGGTCCTTAAAGTGAAAATAATAAACAAACATCTCACAATTTACAAAAAAACATTTCTGACTTTTCTAAAGAAAAATCAATGACAATATGGCTGCCCTTGTTTTCAGTAACAACCATAAGCCTTCCATTGATGGAGTCTGTCAGTTTCTTGATCTGTTGACAATCAACTTTTTGTGCAGCAGCAACCACAGCCTCCCAGACGCCGATCAGAGAGGTGTACTGTTTTCCTTCACAGTAATTCTCTGTGTAAGAAGGGCCCACAAGTTCTCAGTAGGGTTTAGGTCAGGAGAAGAAGGGGGCGATGTCATTATTCTTTCACCTTTAAGGCCTTTACTGGCTGGCCATGGAGTGGAATACTTGGATGCATGTGATGAAGCATTGTCCTGAGTAAATATCATGGTCTTCCAGAAAGATGCAGACTTTTTCCTGTACCACTGCTTGAAGAAAGTGTCTTCTAAAAACTGACAGTAGGTGTGGAAGTTGATTTCGAGTCCCTCTTCAACCTGTGAATGTCCAACTAGCTCATCTTTAGGGAAGTAGAGCTCTGTGCCCATTTCTGAGCCACAGGTCCATCCATCTGGTCCATCAAGAGTCCCTCTCATCTCATCAGTCTGTAAAACCTTTGAGAAATCTGTGAAATGAAAAATGAATTCACTGCAGTTTGATAGGAAATATCTCTACATTTTATTTTTTTTTTATAAACACAACCCCAAAATGTCTTTTTAAGTGTAGAGGAACAATGTGAAGAGTGAAAACAAAGAGAAAAGAAAAGAAGTGGGGATGTCTCTTTGATAAGAGTTTCTATGGCTAGGATAGAAAGAAAGCTGGAAATCCATTGGGGTGGGTTGAAGGAGGATCAATTTGGAACTCAATTATGAATTAGCAAAGGAAATCCAAGGACTCCATACCATGCCAAATTTTTTGTGTTTATCGTTTACAATGCTGGCTAATTTTTCCTGATCCATGAGCCATGGGATTTTGATCTTGGCAGTTGGTATGGAAATGGACGATGTCCTCCAGGATTATGCTATTGATATTTTTGCAGCTTTATAGGTTTATTTAGAAAGGATTAGTATCTATTTTACTATCTAAGACCCTGTAGAGGAGATTATATAGCTATTTCCAAAATGTTGCTACCTGAAGACAAGACCACTGCATGCGAAACACGTCCTAAAGATTTTTAATTATTATCATTATTTATTTTAATTTCATTAATTTAAAGTGGCTCTGAAGGCTGAAGGTTTATTTTACCTTTGTGCATTGTATGCATGAAGGTAAAAAACCTACTATGGGCAGTGCCCCCCCCCATTACCCCCAATCCTTACCTGAGCCCCATCCGATCCAGCGATGTTTACGATAGCTTTTGCAATTTGGGGTCTCTCTCTCTCCTCATTGGTTGAGTAGGCAGCGGGAGCCCATTGGCTCCCACTGCTGTCAATCAGAGCCAGTGAGCCAATGAGGAGAGAGTGGGAGGGGCCAAGCCATGGCTCTATGTGTTTTATGGATGCAGGGAGCAGCGGCTCGGGAGTGAACATGCAGCAGGGCCTGCAGAGCAAGCAGATTTTTCTGGGAGCACTGTTTAAGGGGGAACCCGGTGGGGGACCTTAAAAGAAGGTGCTCCAATTAAAGGAGCCACTTTATGTGTTTTACATATTTACCCTCGATTTAATGGAGATTCATCCAGCATGGCAGCCAATGTAGACTACTAACACAAATGTATTTATTTTCCAGGTGCTCACGTATTCTGGACCCTCCTTATCCCGGCTCTGATCATCCTGATACTATCTGTGTAGTCACCACCCAAGACGGGTCACCGGATGAAGTACTGGATGTCACCGGATGAAGGACTGGATGTCACCGGATGAAGGACTGGATGTCACCGGATGAAGGACTGGATGTCATCGGATGAAGTACTGGATGTCACCGGATGAAGGACTGGATGTCACCGGATGAAGGACTGGATGTCACCGGATCAAGGACTGGATGTCATCGGATGAAGGACTGGATGTCACCGGATCAAGGACTGGATGTCATCGGATGAAGTATTGGATGTCACCAGATGAGACGGATGGAACTCATTTCAATGTTATTTTTCTTTATTTAAGAATACAAAGTCCTTATTTTTTTTTTCTAAATTCAATGTGTTTGTATAAGAAGATTTATTTTGTTTCTCAACTATTGTTTTCAAATTTATGGGAAATAAAATGTCATAGTCTGTTGGGTCTGCAGATTGATTCCTTAGATATTGTCTTTAATCATCATAGATGAAATATCCTCATCTCCCTTTTATTGGTTTGTTGGTAGCAAAGAAAAGACAAATGTAAATGTAACCCCGCCTTTTAGACCATATTTCAAGCTAAACCCATGTTTTTGGTGTGACATGAAACATGGTCAGGGTCTACAGCCCTCCAACCCTAATTTAGCCGCTCCACTTACAGGGTTGTGGTGTCCCTCTGCCCTGCCGGCTCCATTCATATTTACCTTTATTCTCATAAACATACTATGAATAATAGAATTGTGGGGTTGGGTTTGGCGGTGTGGAGGCCTTTATCTCTTGTTATGTTTATACCCAAGTTGCCGGAAGTAGGTTTATGGATAGAGTTGAGCGAACCCGAACTGTAAAGTTCGGGTTCGTACCGAACTTTGGGGTGTGCGTGACCCGGACCCGTACCCGGACATTTGAAAAAAAGTTTGGGTTCGAGTTCTGGGTTCGGATATTTGACCACGCATGTTGAATAGCTGCAGGGCAGCCAATCAACAAGCGTTTCACTGGTTTTCCCTAGAAGCCATCACAGCCATGCCTACTAATGGCACGGCTGTGATTGGCCAGTGCATCATGTGACCCAGCCTCTATATGGGGCTGGAGTCACAGTGCTGCATGTCACATGCTCTCTGGGTAGTGTAGGGAGAGGATGCTGCCGGTGCTGTGAGAGACAGATTGCAGATAGATAGATAGGTAGAGATTACTACTACTACTGCTTTTAGGGACAGCTTGCAGATCTCATCCTGCATTACAGGACATTCTGACTGGACTAGGTAGAGTCTACTGCTTAGAGGGACAGATTATTGCTCTAAAATCATCTCCTAGTTCTATAGGGAGAGGTTCCTGCTGTTGCTGTAAGGGACAGATAATTGTTCTAAAATCATCTCCTACTCCTATAGGGAGAGGTTCCTGCTGTTGCTTAGAGGGACAGGTTATTGTTCTAAAATCATCTCCTAGTTCTATAGGGTCAGGTTCCTGCTATTGCTGTAAGGGACTGATTATTGTTCTAAAATCATTTTGCAGCCCTTTAGCACTTTCCAGGACTCTTTTACAGTCATTTTTGTGCCGAAAAGTTCGGGTCTCCATTCAATTCAATGGGGTTCGGGGTAAAGTTCGGCTCAAGTTCGGTACCGAACCCAGACTTTTTTCCGAAGTTCGGCCGAACCCACTGAACCCGAACATCCACGGGTTCGCTCAACTCTACTTATGGATTTTCCATCATGCTCCTGTCCCCTCCACTTTTTTTGGAATCCACGTTTGCATCTAAAATTATATAGATACCCCACAGTTTCCTGATGAAGCAGGTAGGCAATCTGTGAAGAGTGTGAAAGAGTAACATATCCTCAACCCAGGACTGGAGCTGATAATCATTCCAGGAACAAATGAACTGTGATTGGATTAAATATGCAGCTGGCTAAACTATGCGGGCATTTCTAGGTTAGCGTCTGCTGAAAGATTCTGATTTTCCTGGGAAAAAAACTCCATACAATTAACTTGAACTGAAGTTATTAACTTGACTTATAAATTACATTTAAATTGTGGCAATTCACATTTTAAATTGAATTAATCATAATTAATATAGTAAATACAATTAATTACATTTAAAAAATATATAAACTGTGGCAAGAAACGCGATCATCTTGGAGTATCTACTTTCCAAAAATGGATCATTTAGGGATGTTCATGCTGCCTTGGCATTTTCATTTTAACAGAAAATATAGGGAAAACCATATTTTTTTTCAATTGTTTTAACCCCTTGCTTATGGGCACTTAAACCCCACTCCCGCCCAGGCCAAATTTCAGCTTTCAGCGCTTGTGCGCTTTGAATGACAATTGCGCAGTCATGTAACACTGTACCCATATGAAATTGTTATCATTTTTGTCACACAAATAGAGCTTTCTTTTGGTGGTATTTACTCACAGCTGGGTTTTTATATTTTTTGCTTAAAAAAAAAAAAAAAAACAGTTTCATAGTTTGTTATAAAATTTTGAAAACAGGTAATTCTTCTCCTTCATTGATGTGCACTAATGAGGCAGCACTGATGGGCACTGATAGGCTGTGCTGATGAGCACTGATAAGGCGGTGCTGATGGGCACTGATAAGGCAGCACTAATGGGCACTGATAAGGTGGCACTAATGGGCACTGATATGTGGCACTGGTGGGCACTGATGAGGTGGCATTGCCGGTCACTGATGAGGTGGCACTGATGGGCAGCACTGAAGGGCACTGATGGGTGGCACTGAAATGCACTGATAGGGGGCACTGATAAGCGGCACCGATAGGTGGCGCTGATGGGCATTGATAGGCACTGGTAGGTGACACTGATCGGCAGCACTGATAGGTGGCACTGATGATGCATTAATGGCCACTGGTTGGCAGCACTGATGGACATTAATAGGTGGCACTGGTGGGCATTGATAGGTGCCACTTGTGGGCACTGGTAGGCTGCACTGATGCGCACATGTAGGTGGTACCAGTGGGCACTGGTAGATGGCACTGGAGGGCACTGCATAGCAGCAGTGCCTCTGTATGTGTGGGACCGATGTCCCTCTCTCTGTAGCTGGCGATCATTTTTTTTTTTTCCCTCGCGCTGTCAGCATGATTACCGATCTCTTGTTTACATCACGTGATCAGCTGTCATTGGCTGACCTCTGATCACATGGTAGACGGCTGGGACCGGTCCCTTACACTGATATGTGATGTGAGTCTCATTGACTTGGTGATCACAGAGCGCGCCTCGCAAGGGCGCGCAGGCAGCTTATGCACGGGAGAACGTCCATGGACACCTTCCCGGCAATTCAGGTCCACGCTGTAGCCGTCTTCTGGCTATAGCGCGGATCTGTAGTTTTTAAACTATTTCCCTTTCTATAGTGAAAGAAAAACAACAGCAAGAAAAAAAAAACTTTGTTGCTAAGCACCACGAAATGAAAGCTCTGCCTGTCTATAAAAATGTATACAAAATCCATTTTGTTTACAGAGTTCCATGACAGGGTAATTGTCAGTCAACATATCACAGCACTAAAACACTGTAATATGGCCTGATAATGAAGGGATATTAGAGGCTGGAAGTGCCTAAGAGACATGTTTGGGGGATACCTTAACTACGTAAGGACCGGAAGGTTTTACCTCCCCCCCACTTAATGACCAGGCCATTTCTGCAATACAGCACTGCCTTACTTTAACCATGACGCTGTACCCAAATAAAATTATTTTTTTTCCCACAGATAGAGCTTCCTTTTGGTGGTATTTGATCACCTCTGACACTTTTATTTTTTGTGCTAGAAACAAAAAAAGAGCAACAAATTTGAAAAATAAATATGTTTTACTTTCTGCTATAAAACATCCAATAAAAAATGTAAAGAATCAAATTTCTTCCATCAATGTATTTTCCGATAAGTGTTCTGCTACATGTTTTTGGTAAAAAAAATGAAAAGCAGATAAGCAGAGAAAGGTACAATGAAGCCTCATAAACTTGGCACATTTAAAAGTGACACCCAATAAGAAATAACTCATGTTTTACATTTTTATGTTGATGAGGACAAAGGCCTCATCCCCCACAATCCTTTCCCAGTGGTTGTGAGAGTGAGGCAGTGACTTATCAGAATCTGGAAGCCCCCCTTTAACAAGGGTGCCCACAGCTCCTGCCCCCCGCCCCCCCCCTTGTAAATGACTATGGGGTACTCTTCATTCACCAAAAAAAGGCCAAAGTAGATAAAAACCCAGAGCCAGTTTTTGACAAGTCCTTTAATAAAAATGGGGAAAAAAATTCCCCTGAAGTTAATCCAGCTTCAATCAGGATGAACTTCACCTGCCGACCTCCACGAAAAAAAAGTCCTGACACTTGGCTCTGCCCGCCACTTAATAAACTAAGGTGCGGAGTCACCCCATGACCCCACCCCTTTGTGCTGAAGCCAACTTAGCATGCCCGGTCGACAACATCACAAGGGGGTTGAGCACCCCCCCAAGGTTGAGGGCATGTGACTTGCTATGGTTTAGGATGGTGGAAGCCTCACACTCACTTCTCCTTTCCTGCGTGCTTGGATATGGATCTGGTATAGATTTTGGGGGGATGCCACACCAATTTCTTTTAATTTTTGGTGTGAGGTTCCCAAAAAATCCATACCAGACCTGAAGGGCCTACATGGATTGGGGGAGCCCTCTCTGTTTTTTTTTTTGTTTTTTTAGTCTTTTTTTATGCAAGCTCTTCTTTTGTTTACATGAGTAAACCCCAGGCCATGACACCCCCACCACCATGCTTGACTGTAGACAAGACACATTTGAACCAACTAAGTTTATCTTGGTCTCATCAGACCACATGACATGGTTCCATTATTCCATGTGCTTAGTCTGCTTGTCTTCAGCAAACTGTTTGCAGGATTTCTTGTGCATCATCTTTAGAAGAGGCTTCCTTGTGGGACGACAACCATGCAGACCAATTTGATGCAGTGTGTGGCGCATGGTCTGAGCACTGACAGGCTGAACCCCCACCCCTTCAACCTCTGCAACAATGCTGGCCGCACTCACATGTCTATTTCCCAAAGACAACCTCTGGATATGACACTGAGAATGTGCACTCAACCTCTTTGGTTGACCATGGTGAGTAGTGAGTGTACAGCTTGTATAGCAGTGTAAATTTGCTGTCCCCTCAAAATAACTCAACACACAGCCATTAATGTCTAAACCTCTGGCAACAAAAGTCAGTACACCCCTAAGTGAAAATGTCCAAATTTCCAAATTGGGCACCTCATGGCAAAGAACTCTCTGAGGATCTGAAAAGAATTGTTGCTCTACATAAAGATGGCCTAGGCTATAAGAAGATTGCCAGGACCCTGAAACTGAGCTGCAGCACTGTGGCCAAGACCATACAGCGGTTTAACAGGACAGGTTCCACTCAGAACAGCGCCTCGCCATGGTCAACCAAAGAAGTTGAGTCCAGTGCTCAGCGTCATATCCAGAGGTTGTCTTTGGGAAATAGACGTATGAGTGCTGCCAGCATTGCTGCAGAGGTTGAAGGGGTGGGGGGTCAGCCTGCCAGTGCTCAGACCATACGCCACACACTGCATCAAATTGGTCTGCTTGGATGTCATCCCAGAAGGAAGCCTCTTCTAAAGATGATGCTCAAGAAAGCCTGCAAACAGTTTGCTGAAGACAAGCAAACTAAGGACATGGATTACTGCCTGGAACCATGTCCTGTGGTCTGATGAGACCAAGATTAACTTTTTGGTTAATATGGTGTCAAGTGGGTGTGATGGCAATGAGGTGAGGAGTACAAAGACAAGTGTGTCTTGCCTACAGTCAAGCATTGTGGTGGGCGTGTCATGGTCTGGGGCTTCATGAGTGCTGCCGGCACTGGGGAGCTACAGTTCATTGAGGGAACTAGTAGAAATCTTCTCCGAAGGAAGACCCTACTGTAGGTTCGTCTGGTTAAACTACGTCACACACCGCATACCAGACTCGTGACCGTCCGACTGGGGGGTGGGGAAGTTGGAGACGTCGTTACGACCGTCGTGAGTATGCAGATAAAGGGTTTCTGTTGGAGACCTATACTGCGACTCGTGACCTGAGTTGAAGAAA
>BLSH010495103.1:242926-259648 GCA_018402905.1 Glandirana rugosa | reverse complement strand
TGACTTAACTAGTGATAGCATTGATAATAGTGTGTTTTATTAGACTTTCCAATATGGTATGTCTTATTATTCTGTACGTTCAATTCCTAGGAGATGTAAAATTCAGAGACACAAGGAGGTCGAAGACCAGGTCTTAGAAGAGTGTTCCTAGGAAGAGTCGAACGACGACCGGACCTTCTACTGCCGCCGGAGGTGGCTACCTCTTTACTTAGCATTTCAGGTTGACTGCTATCTGTAACCAAGACACTAGAAACAACTAAAAGGCTATTTATGTTTGTGAGCTCTGTAGTCCCTCCTCCAGTTGCACCGCACTGAGGACAATCTTCTTCTTACTTCTCATGTTGACCTCCTCCCTGATGTCTCGAGTGTTTGTATTTATCGGAAAATCAACAAAGATCACAGAACCAATGTCTATCGTCAGTTGGACTTTACGATTCATTTCTCCATCGGTGGAGGCCGCCGTCATCTTCCAGGCCAGCAGCAAGCTGAGAAGGATCCTTGTGAGAAGATTCTGGACCAGAAGCTGGAGGAACACAGAGACTTAAAATGTAGAGGATCCTTAACTTGCATGTCTTATTATTCTGTATGGTATAACCTTTCAGATTATTTTGTGTGATAATAGTTACGATAGTGATCAATTCAGTGCACATGATCTTGTTAATGTTTGTTAATGGTTTAATGGAGAACTGTAGTCTTTTCAATGTTTTTAGATGTCAACCAGATAGGGTCCCTCTGACTGAATATGTGAAGGATCCTTACCTTGAATGTCCAATTATCCATTATAACCTTTTTTTTTTTTTAGAAAGTGGTTTTAAAGGCTCAAGCTCTATGCATGAAGATAAAAAAAAAACCTTCTGTGTGCAGCTGACCCTCCTAATACTCACCTTAGCCCTCTTTAGATCCAGTGATGTGCATGAGAGATGAGCTTCTCCCGGGTCTCTCATTCTTCATTGACTATGACAGCAGCCCTTGGCTCCTGCTACAGTCAATCATAGCCAGTTAGCCAATGAGGAGAGAGCAGGACGCAGAGCCAAGATGTGGCTCTATGTGTCATATGGATGCATAGAGTGGGGCTCAAGACTGAGCATGCATCAGTGCTCCCAGAGCAAGTGGTTTGCTATTGGGGACACTGACCAAAGAGGATGAGCCAGGAGTGCCAGCGGGGGACCGGAGAAAGAGGAGGATCTGGGCTGCTCTGTGCAAAACTTTTACAGAGCAGGTAATCATGACGTGTTTGTTATTTAATGATTGTTTAATGTCACTTTAATGTTTGGGAACTGCAGTATTTTCAATGTTTTTAGATGTTGACCACATAGAGTCCCTCTGCATGAAATTAGACTCTCTAGCATATGAAATCTCCTCATAATATTCCTGGTATCCATTTATCATGTGGCCATCTCACAACTTGAATGTAATTTTTATTCAATGGTTCCATTCTCATTCAAAACATATTTATTTTTATATATTTTCTATAGTACAGAGATAATTAATGTCTCTGCTCCCTTTCTAGGTACACTATATTACCAAAAGTATTGGGACGCCTGCCTTTACATGCACATACATTTTAATGGCATCCCAGTCTTAGTCTGTAGGGTTCAATATCGAGTTGGCCCACCCTTTGCAGTTATAACAGCTTCACCTCTTCTGGGAAGGCTGTCCGCAAGGTTTAGGAGTGTCTATGGGAATGTTTGACCATTCTTCCATGGATGGGAGAGGAGAGAGCCCATCTGCCCCTTCTCCTCCCGCCCCTCTCCTTCTGTTTGCACCACAGGAAGGGTGAAGCTAAGGAGCTGATTTTATTCATTCAGCTGCTGGGCTTCACACTCTTCATGGTGCACACACAGGAGGAGAGGGGTGGGAGGAAAAGGAGCAGATCACCTATCTCCTCTCCCATCCATGAGAGGGAGGAGGAACTATCTAAGGCTGGGATGCCATTACAGTTCTTGTGTGTAAAGGCAGGTGTCCTAATACTTTTGGTAATGTAGAAGAGCATTTGTGAGGTCAGGCACTGATGTTGGATGAGAAGGCCTGGCTCGCAGTCTCCGCTCTAATTCACCCCAAAGAGGTTCTATCAGGCTGAAGTCAGGACTCTGTGCGGGCCAGTCAAGTTCCTCCACCCCAAACTCGCTCATTTATGTCTTTATGGACCTTCCATGATCCCATGTAAACAGACTTGCTAGTTATCGGCAGTCCGTTAGCTGGCAAGACTGTCATTACATTGTTTACACTGATCATCAGTGCCCTGATTATAAATGCAGCCCCATCAGTGCCAATCAGTGCCCATCAGTGCTGCCTATCAGTGCCCATCAGTGCTGGCTATCAGTACCACCTATCAGTGCTCATCAATGTCACCTATAAGTGCTCATTAGTGCTGCCTATTAGTCCCGCCTATCAGTGCTCATAAATGTCACCTACCAGTGCCCATCAGTGCAGCATATCAACGCTGCCCATCAGTGCCGACAATCAGTGCTGCTTATTTGTGCCGCCTATCAGTGCCTCCTCAGTAGGACTCTAAGCTGAGGGTGTCTCTCTCTTACAGCCCAAAGTCTGCACTGACAGTTCCCCCTCCCCCCTCCCTCTCGTGGATGGGAGAGGAGAGAGCCCATCTGCCCTTTCTCCTCCCGCCCCTGTCCTCCTGTGTGTGCACCATGAATGATTAAAATCAGCTGCTTAGCTTCACACTTCCTGTGGTGCCAACAGGAGGAGAGGGGTGGGAGGAGAAGGGGCAGATGGGCTCTCTCCTCTCCCATCCATGAGAGGGAGGGGGAACTGTCGGTCAGGGCTGTCTTAAAAGCATCACGGGCCCCTGGGCAAAGTAACACTGGGACCCTTACCTGCCTGCCCCAATTTATGCACCTAATCTCAAGAATTCAAGGATAAATAGTTGATAGAATTAAACATATATTCATTAGTACTCTCAATAAAATTGATTTTAAACAGAAAAGATAAGAAAACTTGTCATAAAGCAAAAACAAATCAACACAAAGGGCACAGTACAAGGGCAGACGGAAGGGCCCAGTACGGGGGGGAGGCAAAAGGGCACTATGCTGGGATCAGGAGGGCACAGTGCAGGTCCTTGGATGCTTTCCAGGACAGTTTAGTAAAAAGCATGATTGTCCAGGCACATCCGGGACAGTTGGAAAGTAATGCAAGATTATCATGGGGTCTCCATGCACCTGGGGCCCCTGGGCAGTGCCCAGGGGAGCCCATGTATTAACCACTTGCTGACGGCTGATCGGCATTTGACGGCGACAAGGTGGCTCTGTAACGCAAATCGCTGTCATATGACGGTGGCCGTGAGATTGCGCCCAGTGAGCATGCGCGCGCTGCCGGAGGCTGCCCGCACGCTCACTGTGTTCGGGGAGGGCCAGGGAGCGGGTGCGATGGATTCTATCTCTGCCGGCCACCCGCGATGCCCCCCCCGGAGTGAAAGAACGGAGGTCCGTGTAAGTAAACACGGACCTCCGTTCTGTGAGGGGGGAAGGGCTGTGATCACAGCCTTCCTCTACATGGAAGGTGTGATCACTTCCCTTCCCCAGCTAGGGCAGTCCCCCCACAGTTAGAACGCCCAGGGAACACAGTTAACCCTTAGAGTGCCCCCTGCAGGTTAACCCCTTCACTACCAATGGCATTTACACAGTAATCAGTGCATTTTTATAGCACTGATCGCTGTATAAATGCCAGTGGTCCCAAAAAAGTGTCAAAATGGTCCGACATGTCCGCTGAAATATCGCAGTACCGATAAAAATCTCAGATCGCTGCCATTACTGGTAAAAAATAAATAAATAAATAAAAACCCCAGAAATGAATTCTCATCATTCGTAAACGCGACCACTTTTGCGCAAACCAATCAATAAATGCAGATTGCGATATTTTTTATCACAAATATGAGGAAGAATATAAATCGGCCAAAACTGATGAAAAAAATGTTTTTTATATTTTTTTTTGGATTTGTATTTTAGCAAAAAGTAAGAAATTTGTTTTTTTTGCAAAATTGTCCCTTTCTTTTGTTTATAGCGGCGATCAGAAATGACGCAGAGGTGATCAAATACCACCAAAAGAAAGCTCTATTTATGGGAAAAAAAGGACGCAAATTTTGTTTGGGTACAAAGTCGCACGACTGCGCAATTGTCACTTAAAGCAGCGCCGAATCGCAAAAAGGGCTCCGGTCCTAAAGTGTGAAATCCTTCCGGTCCTTAAGTGGTTAAGACAGCCCTGCTTGCCAGTGCAGGCTCTGGGCTGTATGAGAGAGATGCTCTCAGCTCAGAACCCTGTGGCCAGCAACCCCTGTATATGAGGTACAAGCAGGCAGCTGTACTGGCAGTCAGCAGGAGCACGGCATTGCATCCACAATCTGCTTATCGCGGGTGTAATGCTATACAGGCTTGTAGCAAAAACATTATAAATGAACATTTTACCTACTCTCTTCCAGTGATGAGCCAAGCTGTCCTGGCTTTGGTTGGAGTATGGTTCAGGGAACTTAAAAAAAAAGTTGAGATTTCAAACCTAAAAAAACCATTGAAATCAATGAGAGCTGAATCTGTAAAATTAAAAATAAAAAAAAAATGTCTGGGCTAATAGTCAAGTGTATATTATTTAGTCTAAATATTTTGTGCAAAATTTGGTGCAGCGCTGCATAGAAACCAATCAGCTTCCAGTTTCTTCAAAACTGTCAAAACTCAATTGAAGAAGCTGAAGTTAGAAGCAGAGCTGCACCAGATGTTTTACACTCTTCAGTTTTAGTAAATCCACCCCATAGAGTCTACAATCTATGGTATACACCTGGGATATGCAATTACCGGTCCTCCAGATGTTGCAGAACTACAAGTACCATGAAGCCTAGCAAGACTGACAGCCACAAGCATGACACCCAGAGGCAGAGGGATTTGTAGTTTTGCAGCAGCTGGAGGTCCGCTAATTGCATATCCCTGGTATGCACTATATAGTTGTGAAATTATTATTATTATTATACAGGATTTACAGTGCTTTACAATATTAGGGCAGGCAGTACAATTACAATACAATACAGGAGGAATCAAAGGGCCCTGCTCTTTAGAGCATACTATCTAAGAGGGAGGGTTGAATGATACGAAAGGGCAGTAAATGTGGGGGATGAGCTGATTGATAAAATAAGGAGTGTAGTTGTTAGGAGGAGGCAGGATAGGCTTCACTGAAGAGAAAAGTTTTCAGGGATCGCCTGAAGGCGGATACATTTGGGGACAGTCTGACCGATTGGGGTAGGGAGTTCCAGAGGATGGGAGAGGCTCGGGAGAAGTCTTGGAGGCGAGTATGAGAGGAGGTGATGAGGGAGCTGGAGAGCAGGAGGTCTTGGGAGGAGCGAAGAGGGCGGTTAGGTTGGTATTTTGAGATGAGGTTGGTGGTGTAGCTGGGAGCAGAGTTGTGGGTGGCTTTGTAGCTCATTGTTAGTATTTTGAATTTAACCACTTCCCGACCAGCGCCGTAAATAGGCGGCGGCTCTCCCGGGACATAGCCTGCACCTGCAGGCTATATCCCGGCATCATTTTTTAGAGCTGGCGGTTGGCTATCCAGGGGTAATTACCGATCCGGCTCGGGAGCCACTCGGTCATTACCCCAGGGGGCGGGAGGGGACACCCCCCCTCCCGCCGCCTTCTGCCGCTCTTCTCTGGCCTCCCGTCCCACCAGGAGCCCAGAGCGACAATCCGGCGCGTCCGCCGGCTGGAAGGAGACCTGACAGAAGCCGTAATCTCTCCTCGGCAAATTCCAGAAGCGACGTCACAACGTCACTTCCGGTTTACACGGCGGCTAACGGCGCCAAGTTTAAAAAAATGACAGTTTTCAGAATCAACGTTTTTAGCGATCTGAATACTGTGAAGTGCAAAGGAGGGATGGGGGGGTCTTTTAGACCCCCCGGCCCTGCAAAAAGAGTACCTGTCACCATATATTACTATCACAGGGGATGTTTACATTCCTTGTGATAGCAATAAAAGTGATCAGATTTTTTTTTTTTAAAGGGACAGTGCTAAAAATAAATAAATTAAAAAAAAAGATTTAAATCGCCACCGTCCCCGCGAGCTCGCGCAGCAAAGAAAACGCATACGTAAGTCGCGCCCACATATGAAAACGGTGTTCAAACCACACATGTGAGGTATCGCCACAATCGCCAGAGTGTGAGCAATAATTCTAGCAAAAGACCTCCTCTGCCCCTCTAACCTGGTGACCGTTAAAAATTTTTAAAGCGTCGCCTATGGAACTTTTTAAAGACCAAACTTTGTTGCCATGCCGTGAGTGCGCGCAATTTTCAACCGTGTCATGTATGGTATCTATTTACTCGGCGTAACATCCTCTTTCACAATATGCAAAAAAATTGGGCTAACTTTACTGTTGTCTTATTTTTTAACTCAAAAAAGTAAAATTGTTCCAAAAAAAATTGCGCTTGAAAGACCGCTGCGCAAATACCGCGTGACAAAAAGTATTGCAACAATCGCCATTTTATTCTCTAGGGTGTTTGAAAAAAATATATAATGTTTGGGGGTTCTAAGTAATTCTCTAGCAAAAAAAAAAATGTTTTTAGCTTGTGACCACCAAATGTAAAAAAGTGGCGCAGTAGGTAAGTGGTTAATTAGTTGGGCGAGTTGCAGCCAATGGAGGGATTGGCAGAGAGGGGTGGCAGACGCTGAACGGTTTGTAAGGTGAAGTGTATAAATCCTAATATGCTGATGGCCTATCTCATTTGTTGAGGCCCTCACATGGAAGGACAGTGCAGACACCTCCCAGGTGATCAATTTTTGGAAACTAGACAGGCGCAGGTATTTAGGAAGAGACGTGCTGTCATTTTAAAGTTGTACAATTTTTTGGCAACAATTTTTTTTTGGAAAATGAAAAAAGCTAATAAAATTTGATTTTATTCAACAAGTCGTCATGTTAAGAGGTTACTTTACTTTCTTCTCTTCTTCCACAGAGGGGATACCACAGATATGAAACCTTTTTGCTGCCAAGATGCATAGCGATGCCTAAAATGGGCACCTTCAAGGTTTCAAAGGGCATAAATGATGCCTCTAATTTCCTGACTACTTATTGCATGGCTTGAGGCCCTGAAGGGCCAGGACAGAAGAAACACCACAAATGGCCACATTTTGCAAAGTAGACCCTCCAATGTATTTATTAGAACATGATGAGTCCTGAACCAAACCAGGCCCCGTGTCCTCAACATGGGGAGTGGATGCTTGATGGGGATGAGGGCCTCATCCCCAGAAGTGTGGCCGGTGGTTGTAAAGGTCTGCGGATGGGGAGCTTATTGGAATCTGGAATTCCCCTTTAATAAGAGGCCCCCAGATTCCGCCCCCCCCCCATGGGAATGAGTATCGGGTACATAGTACCTGTACCCATTCACCAAGTAATAAAAACACGAGACAAGTTTTTGACAAATCCTTTATTAAAAATAAAAAAAATTCCCTTGATGTGAATCCATCCTCATCCACGCCACCCGCCGGACCTGAAAAACAAAAAAATACTCCTGGGACGGCCTCCTCTGCGCTTTGACAGTCCTTATATAGGTAAGGAGTGGGGCCGCCTTGCAACGCCACCTGGTGCCCCCCTTATGATGTCACAGGCCCAGCATGCACCAATCTGTGATGTCAAAAGGGGGCAGTGCCACCAGGTGATGTAGCCATATGGCCCTGTCCCTTACCTATATAAGAACTGTCAAAGCACATAGGAGGCATTCGGCGGGCAGCCGCTCCAGAAGGCAGAGCCTTTTTTTTTTCTTCGGGTCGGCAGGATTGATGATGGATTTACATCCAGGGACACTATTTTTTAATACAAAAATTGTCAAAAATGTATCTCTTGTTTTTATTACTTTTTGACACTTTTTTGATGAATGGGTAGTTGTACTATGTACCCGATACTCACTTACATTGGGGGGCCGGAATATGGGGGCCCCCTTGTTAAAGGGGCTCCAGATTCTAATAACCCCACAGTCCACAAACCCCCACAACCACCGGCCACAGTTGTGGGGATGGAATCCTTGTCCCCATCAAGCACCCACCCCCCCATGTTGAAGGCATGTGTCCTGATGTGGTCCAGGAGGGGGGCGATCTGTGTACTATGTACCCGATACTCACTTACATTGGGGGGCTGGAATATGAAGGCCCCCTTGTTAAAGGGGCTCCCAGATTCTGATAACCCCACAGTCCACAGACCCCCACAACCACCGGCCACAGTTGTGGGGATGGAATCCTTGTCCCCTTCAAGCACCCACTCCCCCCATGTTGAAGGCATGTGTCCTGATGTGGTTCAGGAGGGGGGCGATCTGTGTACTATGTACCCGATACTCACTTACATTGGGGGGCTGGAATATGGAGGCCCCCTTGTTAAAGGGGCTCCCAGATTCTGATAACCCCACAGTCCACAGATCCCCACAACCATGGCCACAGTTGTGGGGATGGAATCTTTGTCCCCTTCAAGCACCCACTCCCCCCCATGTTGAAGGCATGTGTCCTGATGTGGTTCAGGAGGGGGGCGATCTATGTACTATGTACCCGATACTCACTTACATTGGGGGGCTGGAATATGGAGGCCCCCTTGTTAAAGGGGCTCCCAGATTCTGATAACCCCACAGTCCACAGACCCCCACAACCATGGCCACAGTTGTGGGGATGGAATCCTTGTCCCCTTCAAGCACCCACCCCCCCATGTTGAAGGCATGTGTCCTGATGTGGTTCAGGAGGGGGGCGCTCTTCCTCCACCTTTCCTGACCTGCCATCTGCATGCCCTGATAAGGGTCTGGTATGTATTTTGGGGGGACCCCACACTGTTGTTTATTTTTAATTTTGGCATGGGGTTCCCCTACAAATCCATACCAGACCTGAAGGGCCCGTTATGGACTGGGGGGACCCCACGCTGTTGGCTTTCACTAGCCAACTATTCAATTTCAATTGAAATCGCAAGTCATTTTAAATGTGATTTGACTCATTTTTCTCTTTAGAAATGTCTGTTTTGCTGCAGCAGGTTCTATACATGGTATAGATGTGCCACTTTACAGGCACATTAAGGGGACCCGCCAGGCGCTATATTTAAAGGAATTTTTCATTTTTATTATTGCACTTTAAGCATAATTAAAATCACTGCTCCAGAAAAAACAATAATTTAAAAAATAATTGCATTGATACATGTTCCCCAAGGCAATACCCAGGCCCCCATACCCCTTTTATAGCCAATTACTTGCATATAAGCCTTCAAAGTGGGCACTGGTTTTTCCTGTTCGGCTCCCATAGACTTCAATGGGGTTTGCCGTTCGGGTTAGAACATTTCTCTTGTTTGGGGGTTCTGCTGGGTGTTTTGCCCATGTCTAACTACTATCATCTTTTTTTCAATGCTAATCAGATCCCTTGCTGATGTAATCATATGAACTGGGGATTCCCGGTGATGTAATTGACCAAATATAATTCATATATAGAAGGAACCAGCAATGCAAAGCACCACATCCAATTTATAACAATGGAAAAATCCCAAAAGGGGAAGAACACTGTGGACTTTTACTAAGGAGTAAAGACAAATAAGCTAAAAATGATTTTTTATAATTTTTATTCATACACATTAATAGATTAAGGCTCCATTTGCTCTTCTGCAAATTGTTTGATTTCCATTGCGACCTTACCCTGCAACTTGATGCAACTGTGATGTGACTTTGGATGAGTGCGACTTTGTTACGACTTTGGCTTTGACCAATATGATTGTTTTGTTTGTGCTCTACAAAGTCGCTAGACATGGGCAGAATGGAAAAATGTATTTAATTTTGTTTGGTTTCTTTATTTTCTAACGAATTCTGAATTTTCAGAGCGATTTGAATTCGCATCAGTCAAAATTTGATCAATCGATTTGAATTCTGCGTGAAGAATAGGTGGTTGTTAAAGTGGTAGTAAACCCTCCTATCATTTTCAGCCAAGGAAGCTGCCATCTTGGCCTCTGTTTAATCTACAACTGCCATGATGCTGCACATGTGATCAGCTATGACACCAGCCATTGGATGGTTTGACAGTTTGGTTTAGAGCACAGCCAATGGGAGTGTTACATTTCCGGCACATGCCGGACTGGTTTTTAACCTGTTAAATGCATGGGTTTACTACCGCTTTAAGAAGTGGGCTGGGCAGCCAGTCGCTGTGTCCTTAACAACCAATGATTCATCAGCTGTCAGTGGGCTTCCCTACTGACAGTTGAATGTAAAAAAGATGCCAACAATTAAAAATATCACATGAAGGGTAGGATCTGGGGCTTTCTTGGTAAAGGAGGCTTTCAGATATTGATAAGCCCCCCACCTGCAGACCCTCACAACCACCGGTCAGGGTTGTGGGGAAGAAGCCCTTGTCCCCATCAACATCGGTATAAGGTGTTTTGTGGGGGCAGAGCCCAGCTCCCCCAAAGCACTTGCAATGTTGAGGGCATGTGTCCTGGTATGGTTTGAGAAGGGGGTACCTGCTTGTCCCCCTTTCCTGACCTGCCAGACTGCATGCTCAGATAAGGGTGTGGTATGGATTTTGTGGGGGGACCAACGCCATTTTTAAAAAAAAAATGGCATGGGGTTCCCCTCAAAAGCCATACCAGACCCAAAGGATATGCATTGGAGGGACCCCAAACCATTTTTTATTAGCAGCATTCTCTTTACAGGTCACACACAAGTCGCACCCAAATAATATCTATATCATGCAAATGCTACTACCATACCGACTTTTGTTGGTTTACATTGAGGTCTATGGACCTCAAGTTGCATGAAAGTTGGACCAAAGCAGTGCTAGAACTACTTTGAAGTCACTGCGACCTAAAGCCACACATATACGAACAGTTATCATAAGGAATCATGGGGTGCAACTTGTCATGCAACTTTGGGGTTGTACAACAAGTCGTACAACTGTGAATGGAGCCTAAAAAACATGCATACACTGTAATACAGTAAAAATGGTCATGACTATGCTTGGTCAATGACAATGGATAAATCCCACAAGGGGGTGGACAATGGGGTCTTGTTTTGGTGCGTAAGGATGAACAAGCTAAAAATACTTTTTGTAAAATTTATTCTTACACATGGGTTAAAAAAAAAAACACGCCCCTGGCCTTGTTCATTTTCTTTTATTACCTTAAGGATGGAACCATGCCTCCTCCATCCTCACCGACCAGTCCTTATTGGTTAAACTGGCTATGGTCCTCTCTAGGGACCTTCCCCTCCGACTTCCCCTCGCCCTCCACATCCTTTCCTTTTCCTTTTTCTACTCCTCTTTAAACAACCTTATTCACTCCTGTCTCTCGCTTCTCACTTCCCCCGAGGTCTGAGCGGTCCTCTGACCTGTTTTGCCTTAGAAGGCAGAGACCATAGACCTCCCTCATCTTTTTCTCACTTTCCCTTCTTAGGGACACCTGAGACAGAATGGCATTGGGGTCAATCCACCAGACGTTCTTATGGGACATTACCTGTCAATGACCCTAGGGGAAAGACCATATAATACCCCTAATGTCCCAAGTCGAGCCTCTCCTCAGAATCACTATAGAATATGTCCCTTTTAAATAAGTCTACTTGAGGTTGATTTATAATCTTGATCCATGACCCCTCATGATGTCAAAACGCTGTTGACGAAACGCCGCGCCGGGTGGCAAGATTAGCACGAGTCATTTCCGCTCTTTTGGAACGCAGGCGGATCGCTTTTGGCGTCCCCTCGTTCGGCACGCAAACAAACGTTTCTAAATTTGTGTTGTTTTTATGGACTTTGGATTTTAATAAACATATTGACTACTTCACAATTGGAGCTCCCTGTCTCTTCTATTTTACGGCTGTTGACCCACACTTGGACCATATTTTTGGGGACCGGCATCCAGAGGGACACAAAGGATTCTCGTCCTTTCCTGGTTTGATCCACACCAACATCTTGACAACCTTGCCTGGTGATCAGCTTCCGGAGGGATACAGAGGATTCTAGGGCACAAAGCAATAAGACGGCCTCCTCAGGTTTATCTCATTGCACTGTGTAAACCTGAAGGTTGTAAAATGCTTGAAGTTTTATACGTTATGATGTTTGAAAACAGTTTTTGTACCCATCTCTTTCTTGCACTTAAACTGAATTTGAACTGTAATTTGAATACTTCAATAAAAAACATTTGAACATGCAAAAAATCCCCCCAAAAAATGTATAATCACTAATCCATATTTAATGTCATGGACTCCCCAATAGCTTGTTGCATATAGTGTGTATGGGGGGGGGGGGTCCTCATCCACCTTGTTGCTGCTTCGATGCATTTTGTGGGATGGGCCCTCTTCCTCAGGAAGACTTCAAGAGGTAAAGGTCTAAAATGGTAATCACAAATATAAGCAAATAACACAATAGATACATGGTTCAAGTTACATATCTAAATACTGTATGTATACAATGGTTGTAGGAAACAATTAGTTCTGCTTTACTCACTCAAGTCACAAACTTCATTGACTCTCCCATTCAAAGGGGACCCTGTCCAGCACCCCTCAAGGGTGGACAGGCCCTCTTTGTGTGGGAGAGTTAGTGGCGTGGAGTTTGTGATTCAGTAAAGTAAAGCAGAACTAATTGTTTCATGTAACCATTGATGCACTTGTATGTGTACAGTATGTAGATATGCAACCTGAATATTTTGCACTGAATATGTTTCTAATGTTGTTTCTAATGTTGTGTTGTATATTAAGTATATGTTACACCCTGCTACTAGTGTGGGTGCAGAAAAATGTATGTTTTGGCTCATTTTTAACTTGTGAGTCTTAATTGGGTCATGGGTTTACTGCACGCAAAGCTGGAAGACTCATACAGGCAGGTATCTGGTGCCTCCTCGGTTATGGAAGTTTGGAAACATTTCTAGAAGCTAGACGGTGGAGGCCAGGAGGGTTGCATACTTAGGGGAGCTTAGCCAATCCCCAAGCAGTGGGCCTGGCATGGTGGCTTACCCGGACCTTAAATATGGATGAGTCATACTTATTGTGAAGTTGGTGGGAGATTGAGATGTAGTGCTAAGGAGACTGCCATTGGCCCTTGATGGGAACCCCTGCCAGAGGGGCTCTACCTCATGCTGGAGCTTGGCTGACTTAGGAGGATCCTGACAGCAGAACAGTTTGAAAGGAATCTCTCCAAAGAGACAGCAGGAGCAACGTCTTAATTGGTTCATGGGTTTACTTTAGGTTATATGTGACAAGCTATTGGGGAGCCTATGACATCAAATATGGATCAGTGATGTATACATGTTTTTTTTTAATCCATTTATGTGCATAAATAAAGATTACAAAAAAGTATTTTTATCTTGTTCCTCCTTATGCAATAATACAAGGCCACCTTGTCCACCCCCTTGAGGGATTTTTCCATTGTCATTGACCAAACATAGTCATGACCATATATGTTCAATGATGTCACCCAGAATCCCTGGTTAGTTTGTTTACAAACAGCAGCTGGGAATCTGAATGTCATTTAACAGGGGTTTTGTGGTGATGGTACAGTAGGGCAAGATTGTCAGGTGGTGGGTGGTTGTGGTGGTAGGGACATCTTCCTGTTATGGTTAACACTGGATTTATATTGTTGGATGATGTATCTGAGAATCTACATTCTCTAAATTGGAATGCATAAAATATTTAGGTTACCCGGCCCTGCTATCTACTCCCTATATCTTCTCTTAAGCCCCCCTTTCCCTTTCCTCCCTCTGTTTTTCCAACCTCAACCTCAAGACGACCACTGCCTTGCTAAAGAAGCTGAAGGTAAAGGTGATGGACTGGCCAAGCATGTCTCCAGACCTAAACCCTATTGAGCATCTGTGGATTATCCTTAAACAGAAGGTAGAGGAGCGCAAGGTCTTTAACATCCACCAGCTCTGTGATGTCATCATGGAGGAGGGGAAGAGGACTCCAGTGTCAACCTGTGAAGCTCTGGTGAACTTAATGCCCAAGAGGGTTAAGGCAGTGCTGGAAAATATTAATGACCGCACAAAATATTAACACCTTGGGCTCAACTTAGACGTTTTCACTTAGGGGTGTACTCACTTTTGTTGCCAGTGGTTTAGACATTAATGGCTGTGTGTTGAGTTATTTTGAGGGGACAGCAAATTTACACTGTTATACAAGCTGTACACTCACTACTTTACATTGTAGCAAAGTGTCATTTCTTCAGTGTTGTCACATGAAAAGATAGAATAAAATATTTACAAAAATGTGAGGGGTGTACTCACTTTTGTGAGATACTGTATATATACTCTGCATTCAGTGTAGACTACATATACAGTGCATTCGGCGGTGTACGGTATATAATACAGTTTAGTGCGTTGTTGAAAAAAATCCCCATCATGTCCAGAAGGCCACCAAGTAGAGGCAGACACTCCCAGGCCACTAAAAGAGGGCAAGCAGCCTCTGTGTCTACAGTGAAAAGTGGTGATGGTGCATCCTCTGCAGGGGGATCATGCTTTTCCTTTTTTTCTCCTGTTGGCCGTGTTATTGAGCCACAACATGCAGAAGAGTTGGTGGAGTGGATAACTAAGCCGTCCTCATCCTCCGTCACCCAGGCCCATACTAGTTTCCCTTCCAATGCAGCTGCCTAAGCGGCCTATTCCACCCACTTCTTGTCCACAGTTACTCCTTCCGTAGCTCCACCATCATGCATGTTAGAGTCACCAGAACTATTCGACCATAGTGTTGGTTACATGCTGATGGAGGATGTGCAGCAATTTGAAGGCTTTGATGTTGGTTCCCAGGTTGAGGAAGGGAGTAATGTGAGCCTAGAAAGAGGGAGTGCCACAGAAGGACAAGGAACTAGCAGTCATGTTCCCCCAGGTGCAGCATACTGCCAAGTTTGTTGCAGTGACGAGGCGGGAGGGGATGATGAGGACATTGACTGTATTTGGGTGCCTGAGAGAAGGAAAGTTAGGAGTAGGGGCACAACTCTAACGAGGCAGAATGTCCTCCAGGCGCCAGCTAAAGGGCAGCCACCCTATTGCATCACACCACAGAGCTCCACAGGTGCAGGGCACTGCTGACTCCCCGCTATCCTCCAAAACTTCAATGGTGTGGGCTTTTTTCAACACTTGTGCAGTAGATTGCACTGTTGATGTTTTGCAATCTATCTCTGAAGGGGATCAAGCGTGGCTTAGGCACTACATGCTTGACAAGACATATGACAACCTGCCATGCAGTCCTCAAAGACACACATCATAAAACAAGGCAGACTTCTCCTTGCTCCTCATCTGTGACTTCAACCCCTATTGTACCTCCAGTCCTCTCAAAAGCCTACACTGAGAGGAATGAAGGTCTAGCAATGGGTGCCACAAGTACTTGCAGCCAATCTGCTAGCCGTACACCACAAGTTGATGTCAGCAGGCAAATTTCCCTACCCCAGTTGCTGAACTGTAAAAAAAAAAATACTGTCTCAGCCATCCACATGCTCAGCGTTTAAATGCTAGCTTGGACAAATTGCTATCAATCCAACTGCTGCCTTTTCAGCTGGTAGGCCCTTTCCCGAATTTGTGGAATGTGCTGTACCACAGTGGCAGGTTTCGAAAAGATATTTATTTGCACCTAAGGCCATTCCAGCGCTCTACTGTCATGTGAAAGGCAATGTTTTTGCCTCTTTGGACAGGGTGGTCACCAACAAAGTACATATTACCGCTAACTCATGGTTCAGCAGACATGGTCAGGGACATTACCTTTCCTTCACGGTGCACTCTGCTGGCAGCTGGGAAAGATGCAGGAAAGGGTTCGGTGTTGGAGCTAATTCTGCCACCACGCCTCCAAAAAAATGGTGCTGTTTCTGCCACATCTGCTTCCTCCACCCCCTCCTCTTCTTCTTCCTCTGTGGCCGCTTCTGCAGAATTGTCCTCTGAACCAGCAGTGCTTGCAAAGCGTTCTAGGGGCTATGCAAGCAGTCAGGCTAAAAAGATACCATGCGGTCCTTGAGTTGGTCTACCTAGGGCACAGGAGCCACACAGGGGCAGAGATTCTGTCAGCTGTGTGGGGGCAGGCTCAGAGGTGGTTGATGTCACGTCAGCTTGAATATTGTGTTTTTTTTTCACTTTAATTATTATTAAAATCACTGCTCCTGAAAAAAAAATCTTTTTAAAACTTTTTTTGGCATTGATACATGTCCCCTAGGGCAGGACCCGGGTCCCCATACACTTTTTAGGGCAATAACATTGCATATAAGCTTTTAAAAATAGCACTTTTGATTTTTCATGTTCGAGTCCCATTGATTTTAATAGGGTTCGCGTATTCAAACAAACTTATTGCCCGTTCGCGATGTCCTGGTGCGTACAGAACCGGGGGTGTTTGGCTCATCCCTAATAATAATATTGATTATATTGTGAGGAAAAAAAAGGGGACTGAATTGTGTATAAGTCTAAATATTTGCCCTACCCCTCCACCTTAACTCTTACCTCCCTTCAGGCCCAAAATGGGCATTTTACATTGTATATTTTTATAACATCGACTTTCAAATTCCTATAAATCCCCCTCAAACATCCTCATTGGGAGTCAGATGTGTGAGATGTACCTCAACATGGAGATAGGGTGCTTTGCAAAGGAGGGAAGACCTTACCCCCCCCCCTTCCATGGTGCACTCTCAATGTTAAAAAAACAGGTGGCCTGTCGGTCTGGTACAAGAATCTCACGTGGTACCTTCCCCCCCCCCATTCCAGAAGGGAGGAAACGTTTCGTGGGATAGAGGTACAACTTTACGTAGAGTGTGTAGACTGATGGTTACTCCT
>BLSH010495103.1:219480-229707 GCA_018402905.1 Glandirana rugosa | reverse complement strand
TACAGTAGCCGGCAGAGATCAAGTCCACCCTACCCGCCCCCTGGCCCCCCCAGAACACAGTGGGTGCGCTCACAATACTAGTTATCGCGGCGCTTTGTGGTAACGAGCCACTTTGCCGCCATCAATCGGCAAGTGGTTAAAACATTGGTTGGTATTTTTAAAGATTAGAGTTGAGCGGGCACCTGGATGTTCAGGTTTTCGTGGAAAAGTTTGGGTTCGGGTTCGGTCCGAACTTGACCCCGGACCCCAAACCCCATTGAAATCAATGGAGACCCAAACTTTTGGGCACAAAAATGTCTGTAAAAAAGTCCTGGAAAGTGCTAGAGGGCTGCAAAAGGAAGAAAAGTGGGGGTAAGAGTAGGGCAAGTGCCCTACAAAGAAATGGGGATAGGGAAATAACAATAATCTGTCCCTTACAGCACCAGCAGCATCCTCTCCCTACGCTAGCCTGAGAGCATGTGACATGCAGCACTACGTGACTCCAGCTTATACAGAGGCTGGGTCACATGATGCACTGGCCAATCACAGCCTTGCCATTAGTAGGCATGGCTGTGATGGCTTCTAAGGGCAAACCAGTGAAATGCTTGTTGATTGGCTGCCCTGCAGCTATTCAACAAGCGGGAAAAAAATACCAGAACCAAGAACCCCAACAAAACTTTTTTCAAAAGTTCGGGTTTGGGTCCCGAACACTGCAAAGTTCGGTAAGAACCCGAACTTTACAGTTCGGGTTCGCTCAACTCTATTAAAGATTCTTCAAATAACATGCTCTTTTGCTAGAATATTATGTTTACTTTGCAGTCCTTGAAATGTCCTTGGAAGGTTTTGTTGTGTAAAGACAATCAGCCTCCTAATAATGTACAGAGAGACATTTCAGGCTGTGGGTTCGGTTACAGTGATAAGATGTTCCATAACAGCAGAAATTAATATCTCTTGTAATCCTTGTAAATGTTATGTGTGTGGTTTGTGTCCTAATGAGTTAAGATTAAAAAAAAAAAAAAGTATTTAATTGGTAATGCATTTCTCCCAAATAAACTTTCAAAACCATTTATCATGAGCGGAGGTTGTTGATCTCTTTAACCCCTTCAATGCCAGGCACTGTCACCCCCCTTACTGCCCAGGACAATTTTCAGCTTTCAGCGCTGCCACATTTTGAATGACAATTGCGCGGCCAAACAAAATTTTTATCATTTTTTGAGACAGATGGAGCTTTTTTTTGGGTGGTATTTAATCACCACTGGAATTGTTTTATTTTTTTGCTAAACAAACATAAAACATTTTGAAAAAAAGTTTCTGTTATAACTTTTTCTAAATAAATAACGTTTCGTACGTTTTTAGAAATAAGTAATGATGCACACTCATGAGGCTGCACTGACAGTCACTGATAGGCTGTCCTAATGAGGGTTAGTTCAAACATCTGGAAACTGTGTGTGAAACTATAACAGAGAGAAGAACAGGGATATGGTTTCACTCTGCTATAGTTTCAGATAGAGTTTTTAGATGATTTTAGAGCAGTGATATGGGTTTGTCCCGGTTTTAGTTAAAGTGTCACACACAGTTTCCAGATGTTTGCAGAACAGTGATATGGGTTTGTCCCGGTTTTAGTTAAAGTGTTACACACAGTTTCCAGATGTTTGCAGAACAGTGATATGGGTTTGCCCGGTTTTAGTTAAAGTGTTACACACAGTTTCCAGATGTTTGCAGAACACAGTGATATGGGTTCGCCCGGTTTTAGTTAAAGTGTTATACACAGTTTCCAGATGTTTGCAGAACAGTGATATGGGTTCTCCCGGTTTTAGTTAAAGTGTTACACACAGTTTCCAGATGTTTGCAGAACAGTAGTATGGCTTCTCCCGGTTTTAGTTAAAGTGTTACACACAGTTTCCAGATGTTTGCAGAACAGTGATATGGGTTCTCCAGGCTTATTTATACTTTTTTGACACAGTTTGAAGATGATTTTAGAACAGTGATATGGCTTTTACCGTTAATTAATACTTTTCAGACACAGTTTGAAGATGGTCCACATCCACCTCCATTTTTGATTTTTTTATGAATTTATTTTTTAAAAAATGTTTTTAGTTATTTCCCTGTCCCCATTTCTTTGTAGGGCACTTGTGCCACCCTTACCCCCATTTCCTTCCTTTTGCAGACCTCTAGGACTTTCCAGGACTTTTTTACAGCCATTTTTGTGCCTAAAAGTTCGTGTCCTCATTGATTTGAATGGGGTTCGGGGACCGGGACAAAGTTCGGGTTCTGTCCGGACCCGAACCCGGACTTTGTTCCGAAGTTCTGCCGAACCAGCAGAACCCGGACTTCCACAAGTTCGCTCAACTCTACTCCTACCTATCTCAGTGCACCTTCAGTGTCACATACAACAACATCTCCTCCGCTACTCTTTCTCTTTCTGTTGTGGTACTCCATGCTCTGTCCTTAGACGCCTGTTATTCTCCCTCTATACCTCTTCCCTGGGCCAGTTGATAACTTCCCATGGCTTTAATTACCACCTCTATGCTGACGACACCCAGATCTATATCTCGACTCCTCAACTCTGCACCTCAACCTCCTCACGCATCACAAACTTACTGAATGACATATAGGTATGGATGTCACGCCACTTCCTCAAACTCAATCTTTCTAAAACTGAGCCTGTAATATTTCCTCCTCCCCGGTCCCCTCCTCATGACGTTACCATTGAGATAAACGGCACAACCATTGGTCCTTCCACACATACCAGGGTGCTGGGTGTAATCTTAGACTCCGACCCCTCTTTCAGTCCCCACAGTCAATCACTGGCTAAATCTTGCTGCCTTAACCTCCACAACATCTCCAGAAGTCGTCCCTTATTGACTAACGACACCACAAAACAACTTATTCATTCCTTGGTTATTTCCCGCCTTGATTGCTGCAACTCCCTCCTCAATGGCTTACCTTTACACAGGCTACCCCCCTTCAGTCTATCATGAATGCTGCTGCCAGACTTACACACCTTACTAACCGATCCGTGACTGCTGCCCCGCTCTACCAATCGCTTCACTGGCTTCCCCTCCCCCACCATATACAATTCAGAATACTAACCACAACATACAAGGCCATCCACAACATTTCTCCCAGCTACATCACCAATCTCATCAGCAAATATCGCCCCGATCACCCTCTCCACTCTTCCCAGGACCTCCTGCTCTCTAGCTACCTTGTTACCTCCTCCCATGCTCGCCTCCAGGAATTCTCCAGAGCCTCTCCCATCCTCTGGAACTCCCTGCCCCAGAATGTCCGCTCAGCCCCCATCTTGTCCCCTTTAGGCGATCCTTGAAAACTCACTTGTTCAGGGAAGACTATCCCTCACCCACCTAAGACCTGTGCTTGAGTCACCTCTATCAGATCATCCCCTGCAACCATTACCTTTTGTACCACCTCCCCCTCCCTTTAGATTGTAAGCTCCATGAGCAGGGCCCTCCTATTCCTTCTGTATTGATCTGTATTGTAATTGTACTGTGTCCCTTCTTTATTGTAAAGCACTGCACAAACTGTTGGCGCTATATAAATCCTGTATAATAATAATAATAATAATAGGCAGTCAGTAAATCAGGATTGATCAATTTTCAAATATACTGTATATTCCATATTTTGTATACTCTATAACCTTCACACACACTAAATAATATAGACAGATTTCTTTTTCTCAACCGAAGAAATGTAGCAGAATACATTTCGGACAAAATGTAAGAAGAAAGATTATTTATTGTTGTTATTTTATTTATTTTTTTCCCCAAAGTTATAACCCCGGTGGTGATCAGATACCACCAAAAAAAAAAAAAAGCTTTATCTATTTAAAAAAATATACAAAAAGCATTTGGGTGCAGCGTTGCATGACTTAGTAATTGTCATTCAGAGAATCACAGTGTTGCAAACTGAAAAATGGCCTGAAGGGAAAGGGGGTTTTTGCATGCCGGTCAAGTGATTTAGAAGGGTCCTGCACAAACAAAACAAAAAAGGCACGCAGTTCCTTCCAAATTCTATACTGGTGTGGTATGTATTTTAGAGAGGAAGCCCACATAAAAATAAATAGGAATTAGGTTTCTACCAAAAATCCCTACCAGACCCAGTGCTGGCTGCTGCTAAATATTTCAGGGGGGGAGGGGGCAGCAAACTAATGTCGGATCCCCGCAAGCAACCCCCCTCCCTATGGGAGATGGACGGCAAGCCCCCCCCATGTTAGACGGATGAGAAAGTGGGCGGCGATCCAAAACCACCCCCCCCAGGGAGACAGACCGTACCTTAGGAGGCTGGGGAAGTAAGAGCTGAGCCATTGCTTCTCCTGCCGGCTGAACAGGAAGTGTATCCTGAGACACCATTGGCCAGGGGGCCCTATTGTCACACAGCTGGGTGGGCTCAGGGTCCATTGCTCTGCCCCCAAGCCCACCCTTTTTTGAAGCCAATTAGAGCCTCGGGCCTTCTTAAAAAAAAAGAAATTCATGCGTCCAGCGCCCTGCATATAGATTAGGGGGCGGGCGCATAGATTAGGGGGCATTGTCCCTGCGCCCCTTATGAATGGGCCATCATTGGCCAGACCCTTAACTGAGCTTGCTGCCTCAACAGGGGGGAGTTCCTTGCCAGTGAGGACCCTCCCTGGCAAAGCACCCATGTTGATGACAAGGGCCTCCTCTTTACAGTCTTAACCTGACAGTTTTGGAGGTCAATAATGGGTCACCCAGATGCTGCCCACCAAGTGAATGAGTAAGGGGTACATAGTGCCCCTACTCATTAAAATTGATCAATTAATCAAAGCAGACAGTTTATATCCTCTTATAAAAATTTAAAATAAAAATATCAAAAAATGTAAATCTATTGCCAATCCTATCATCCAGCAATGTAGATCTATTGTAGTAATGAAGACCACCTAGGTTTGTCTATTTCTGTTACTTCACTCCCTCCACATGACAGGTCCAGCCACTGACAACTTTTATAAACAAGGTGTTGGGGTCCTCTGGGTTTTAAATAGTCCCCTTTTTTTATATTTTAACTAGTCAGCCAGGAAACAGGAATTTGGATTATTCTTAAATTTGGTCAACAAAACGATTAAAAAATTATATAATCAAACTTATAAAACAATTTTTTTTGGATAATCTTACCAATAGAACGCCTTGTTTATCCCTCATTGATATACCGCATTTATAGTCATAAGTGCCATTGTACTAAGTGCCCATAATGATCAATAAAGAACAAGCAGCCTCCAGTCCTGAAGTGGTTAATTATTTCAGTATAATGGAAATGAGGAAAGATTGGGTTACACAGGTTGCTCTGTGCTTTAGATGTCGGCATTGAAATGAAATCCATCACATTTATGCAAAGTCAATCATGAGACAGATCTCTGAAGGCTTTTTCCATAATTCCAACTCTAAATCTATCATTCTGTCTGCTATCACTGGACGTGTCCCTTCATCTCTGTCCGGAGATCACACCAAACCTCAGCATGATGTCTCCACACTTCTTATCTATTTTAGTCTCTTCAGTCTTGGGACTCGGCTTGGCAATCCCTTCTAACACTTGTATTGTGATTGGTAACCTGGACATCATCAGAAAGAAAGGGAAGTTGAGTCCCACCGATGTGATCTTTCTGGCTAAGGCAATTGTGAATATTCCCCTCCAGTGTGTGCTGAGCCTTCAGGGAATGCTCTGTCTTTTCTCTGGAAATCTGATACACTACACAAGTCTATGTATTTCTGAGCACATCAGGTTTTTTTCTAACATATTACAGCTTCTGGTTGACCTTCTGGCTCTTACTGTAGCAGCATCACCAATCTCAGCTATGGGTTCTTCATCTGGATAAAGAGAATTGTGTCAAATTTCCTGAGTCAACTTCTCTTCCTGACAGCACTTGGGATGTTCATTGTGAGTGTCCCGGGCTTCTGGACTGTGTATGGAGAAAGTCCTCTCCAGTCTTCTGAGAACAGCACAGGAGCCTCTGTTACCAGAATCCATTCCAGTCTTCCCTATTTTATCCCTTCAAACACCCTAGGCTGCATTCTGCCATTCTGCCTTAGTCTTCTGTGCCTGGTCATCGCTTTCTCCTTTCTGCTCAGACACGTCTGGAGGGTGAAGAATAACGACTCTGGATCAACACGTCCAAATCTTCAGGCTCATGTCACCGCACTGAGGACAATCTTCTTCTTACTTCTCATTTTTACATTCTTCTGCATAAATAGAGTGATGTTGTTTATTCAAAGTTTCCCAAAGTTCACAGAGGTGATACCTATAGTCAATTGGACTCTATGATTATTATCTCCATCAGTGGAGGCTGCTGTCATCTTCCAGGCCAGCAACAAGCTGAGAAGGATCACTCTAAGAAAATTCTGGACCAGAAGCTGGAGGAACACAGAAGCTTAAAATGTAGAAGTTCTTTGAACATCTGATTATTTACTATAACCTTTTTTTAAATAGAAATCAGGGTGATAGTGATCATCTTAAATAGTCAGATGTTGTGTAAAACTAATATTTCCACAGTCAGGTTTTCATTTCTGTCTGTGTTCTCCACTGGGGACGTATCCTTCCCTGTTTGTCCCAGAAATCATTGTCACTGGGGGCACTGAGTGATAAGAAAATCCTAAATCTGAAGTTGTCACCAGAATGGGACTAGAGGGAAAATCTTCCAGTGGAGATGACTGTTCTGATGGCACAAAGAGATATACACTCAGGGGACAACCCACCCTCCTTTGCATAATGACACATGGTGGGGTAAACTTTACATCTCAATATCTATCTAGCCAGTTAGCTTGATAAAGGAGCGCGGCTGCCACACCAATCGCAGCACGCCGTCGCTGTCCAATGACGTCATCATCTTGGGACTCTAGCTTCCACAGAACCAAGCCTCATTTTAAAATTCCCCAGTTCATGATGGTGCTATGAATCCTGGCTCATAGATGTCTCGCTGATGTTACCCCGTTGAGGACCTGCTCATGTGCCTTTTATCTTCTGTCTCATGTGAGTTGCCTCATATGGACTATTTTAAAAGACTTGATGGGATTTATATGTTTTTGTCAGGGTGTTGCGCCATATACTTGTTTGCCTCACCAGTGCAGACAATGCCCATCAGTGCAGCCTGGTCAGTGCTCATCAATGCAGCCTCACCAGTGCAGACAGTGCCCATCAGTGCAGCCTGATCAGTGCCCATAAATGCAGCCTCACCAGTGCAGACAGTTCCCACCAGTGCAGCCTGATCAGTGCCCATCAATGCAGCCTCACCAGTGCAGACAGTGCCCATCAGTGCAGCCTTATCAGTGCCCATTGGATGTGGGGTCAGCTGGGGGTGTTAGGGCCTTGGTCTCTCCCACCTCAGCAAGTCCTTGCACCATGCACGGTCTCTTCAGGGGGGTGACAACTTCCAAGCTGCCTCTCTGCTCTGCTTGTCTCTTCTTCAAAGACTCTGGGAGTGTAGTGGTGAGGGGTAAGCGCTCAGCTGCCTGCTGGGTAAGCATCTCACTCAAATGCTGCAGTGCTGCTCTGTGCTGTGTCAGGTCTTTTCTCTCTGCTCGAAACAAGTTGCAACTCGGTTTGCAGCCAGTACTTAAGCCATTGCGGCTCCAGCCCTCAACCCGATGTGACGCTCATGACGCATCCCCTCCCCTGGCATGCCACACGCCTGCTTCTGCCTGCCTCTGAGCAGGGGCATACCTAGAGCATTTGGCACCCGGGGTGGACCCTATATATGGCACCCCCCAACTTTAAAATGTAAAAACACCCACAAAAATTTGTAATGTCTTTAAGAATATGTATTGCACAAATTTCACAGCCTCCCATCACAATGCCCCTTGTAGTTTGCCCCCGTCTCTCTAATCACAGTGTTATTGTAAAAATATGAAATTAGTCTACTTTAAAAGTAGACTACAGGCCCTGCACTGGGCTTCAGGGCTGGTGCAAGAATTTAATTAGCATTAGAGTTGCTCCACAAATATTAGAGTATGCTCCACCACTAATAATACAGTACACTGCTCCACCACTAATACAGTACACTGCTTAACCCCTAATACAGTACACTGCTCCACCACTAATACAGTACACTGCTCCATCACTAATAATACAGTACACTGCTCCATCACTAATAATACAGTACACTGCTTCACCACTAATACAGTACACTGCTCCATCACTAATAATACAGTACACTGCTTAACCACTAATACAGTGCACTACTCCACCACTAATACAGTACACTGCTCCATCACTAATAATACAGTACACGGCTTCACCACTAATACAGTACACTGCTCCACCACTAATACAGTACACTGCTTAACCACTAATACAGTACACTACTCCACCACTAATACAGTACACTGCTCCATCACTAATAATACAGTACACGGCTTCACCACTAATGCAGTACACTGCTCCACCACTAATAACAGAGTACATTGCTCCACCACTCATACAGTACACTGCTCCACCACTAATAATACAGTACACTGCTCCACCACTAATAATACAGTACACGGCTCCAACACTAATGGAGTACACTGCTCCACCACTAATACAGTACACTGCTCCACCACTAATAACAGAGTACATTGCTCCACCACTCATACAGTACACTGCTCCACCACTAATAATACAGTACACTGCTCCACCACTAATAATACAGTACACTGCTCCACCACTAATAATACAGTACACTGCTCCAACACTAATGGAATACTCTGCTCCACCACTAATACAGTACACTGCTTCACCACTCATACAGTACACTGCTCCACCACTAATAATACAGTACACTGCTCCAACACTAATAATACAGTACACTGCTCCACCACTAATAATACAGTACACTGCTCCAACACTAATGGAGTACTCTGCTCCACCACTAATACAGTACACTGCTTCACCACTAATACAGTACACTGCTCCACCACTAATAATACAGCACACTGCTCCAACACTAATGGAGTACACTGTTCCACCACTAATACAGTACACTGCTTCACCACTAATACAGTACACTGCTCCACCACTAATAATACAGTACACTGCTTCACCACTAATAATACAGTACACTGCTCCACCACTAATAATACAGTACACTGCTCCACAAATAGCACATCACACTTCTATACCCATCAGCACACTTCTGTATCCCCTAGCACATTTCTGCACCTCCAAAACACCCCATACCCCCAAGCACACCTCTGTACCCCCAGCATGCATTTGTACCCCCCAGGACACCTCTGTACCCTTTTGCTTATCTCGGCACCCCCACATATATCTTTGCACCCCCTTGTACACCTTCACAGCCCTAGTGCACTTCCATACCCCCCACAAACCTCTGTAACCCTTATATGTATCCCCAAGTACACCTCCATAGCCCCAGCAAACATTTGTACCTCAGCACACCTCTGCACCCCAGCCCACTTTAGCACCCCCATATACACCTCTGCACCCCAGCACATGTATTGTACACTCTGCTGCACATCTCTGCAACACCCCCCCACACACACACACACCCTCTCCCCCCTGCATTGCTGATAAGCAGCTCTTTGATGCCTGCTATAGTGTCAAGCAACTCACTGTGCACCGCCGATGCCTGTCTGGGTCCAATGTCCCTCCCCCTCCACCTTAAAGTCACTTTACAAGTGTACACTGCTGCTGGCTGGAGATGTAAATGGAGATGCCACCGGGCACCATAGAGCTACTCCTCTCCTCCCCACTAAACTGTATATCAGGCTCGAGTCCTCTCCCAACTGTCTGGCTCTACCTGCTTCCTTTCCTGCACATCTCACGGCCACACATTCTGCTCATGAAAAAAAAAAAGAAGTAACAGACAGGTAGCGGCCATTTTAAAGATAAGGTAGGCAGCCTGGGGGTAAATTTCCACCCTGCCCAGCCCGCCCCTGCCTCCAATTCTACACCCCCTCTTCCCCAGCACACCTATGCCTCCAATTCCACACCCCCTCTCCAGCACACCTATGCCTCCAATTCCACACCCCCCTCTCCAGCACACCTATGCCTCCAATTCCACCCCTCTCCCCAGCACACCTATGCCTCCAATTCCACTCCTCCAGCACATCTATGCCTCCAATTCCTCATCCCCCTCGCCCCAATCCATCATACCTATGCCTCCAATTCCACACCTCCTTCCCAGCACACCTATGCCTCCAATTCCACCCCACACACGACCTCCTCACCTTAACCTCCGTATCCACACGACCCCTCTCCCCACCTTAACCTCCGTATCCACACGAC
>BLSH010495103.1:124633-156666 GCA_018402905.1 Glandirana rugosa | reverse complement strand
GTGTCCTGTGATGCTGAGCTGTATACTGTGCCCTGTGATGCTGAGCTGTATACTGTGTCCTGTGATGCTGAGCTGTATACTGTGTCCTGTGATGCTGAGCTGTATACTGTGTCCTGTGATGCTGAGCTGTATACTGTGTCCTGTGATGCTGAGCTGTATACTGTGCCCTGTGATGCTGAGCTGTATACTGTGTCCTGTGATGCTGAGCAGTATATTGTGTCCTGTGATGCTGAGTTGTATACGGTGTCCTGTGATGCTGAGCTGTATACTGTGCCCTGTGATGCTGAGCTGTATACTGTGTCCTGTGATGCTGAGTTGTATACGGTGTCCTGTGATGCTGAGCTGTATACTGTGCCCTGTGATGCTGAGCTGTATACTCCTGACACAATATGTGGAATACAGGGGACGGAGTGGGTGGATTCTATAAGGGGTGGGGCTTATTAAAAGTAGGAGGGATCAGAGGGAAGGGCGGGGCCTGGCGCCCCCCCATCCAAAAACTTCACCAGCCGCCACTGATCACAACTAGGTGCCACTTTTCTCTATCACATAAAATCCCAATAAAATAAATGTATGTTTTTGGTTGTAACATGACAAAATGTGGGGAATTTCAAGGGGTATGAATACTTTTTCAAGGCACTGTATCTCCTGTATGCTTGTCACTATTGGCACTTTGATTTTGGACTTGTTACAATGTTTTATTATGATATGTTTGCACATTGTTGGTAGCCTACACTGTAATATCAGTTATTTGTAATTTTCAGGTATGGTGATGTCACTTGTAATGTTAGCTGGATGCCTTTTTACATTTTTAAGCAATATATATATTAGTGTGGGGGTGCACAAGTTGAATTATTGTTATTTTTAAAATGCAGGATTATTAAAGACGGCAGTGAGAAGAGCTTGAAGCCATCGCACAGCAATAGTAGATCTCTTTTTATTTTAAATTGTCGACTGGAGAACTGGATTTTGTTTTTTTCTTAAGAAAATAGAATTACAAAGTAAAACTTACAAACAAAAACAAAGATAATTTTTTCATTAGACGATCCCACCAATAGAAAGCCTTGTTAGTTTTTTATTGATATGACAACTCTGTAGTCATAGGATTCAGTGCACATATTAAAGAGGAAGTAAACCCAGATGAGGTTTTACTTCCTCTATATTCCCCTGCAAAGTAGACGCATAATGGGCTACTGTGCATCGCATAGTAGCCCATTATGTGCCACTTACCTGCAAATGAAGCCTACGATGTCCAGCACTGTCCCCTGTGCTGTCAGCGTCCATCTTCAGCCCCTCTTCCTTGCGGGGCCACGATCCGGCTCTGTGACTGGCCGGAGCCGCGTGACGTGCATGCACGCGGGAGCTGCCAGTCACAGCACGGACGCCGTTTCTTCACTGCGCATGTGTCGAAATGACGTCGGCACAGCTAATACTCTGCATATCTCCTGAACCATGCAGGTTTAGGAGATATGCAGGGCACTTACAGGTAAGCCTTATTATAGGCTTACCTGCACGTTAAAGTGGTTATCACGAGTTGACAACCACTTTAAGAATAAGGTCAAGATGGGACAAACAGCGACCAGTACTGAGGTGGTTAAGTACATCGGTATAATGGAAATGAGGAAAGATTGGGTTACACAGGTTGCTCCGTGCTTTAGATGTCGGCATTGAAATAAAATCCATCACATTTATGCAAAGTCAGTCATGAGACGGATCTCTGAAGGCTTTTTCCATAATTCCAACTCTAAATATATCATTCTGTCTGCTATCACTGGACGTCTCCCTTCATCTCTGTCCGGAGATCTCACCAAAACCTCAACATGATGTCCCTGGAATTATCTGTTTTAGTCTCTTCAGTCTTGGCACTCGGCTTGGCAATCCCTTCTAACACTTGTATTGTGATTGGTAACCTGGACATCATCAGAAAGAAAGGGAAGTTGAGTCCCACCGATGTGATCTTTCTGGCTAAGGGAATTGTGAATATTCTCCTCCAATGTGTGCTGAGTCTTCATGCAATGCTCTTGATCTTTTACCAGGAAATCATATTAATTAGACAAATATTTGCATTTGTGAGCACATCAGTTTACTTCCTAACCTATTACAACTTCTGGTTGACCTTCTGGCTCTCGGCTCATTACTGTACCAACATCACCAATCTCAGCTATGGGTTCTTCATCTGGTTAAAGAGAATTGTGTCAAATTTCCTGAGTCAACTTCTCTTCCTGACAGCACTTGGGATATTCATAGTGAGTGTCCCGTGGTTCTGGGCTGTGTATGATGAAAATCCTTTCCAGTCTTTTGAGAACAAAACAGAAGCCTCTGGTAACGGGTTCCAAGAACATTTTTCCTATTTTGCTTTTGCAAACACCCTAGGCTGTGTTCTGCCATCCTTCCTTAGTCTTCTGTGCCTGGTCCTCACCTTCTCCTTTCTGCTCAGACACGTCTGGAGGGTGAAGAATAACGACTCTGGGTCAACACGTCCAAATCTTCAGGCTCATGTCACTGCACTGAGGACAATCTTCTTCTTTCTTCTCATTATCACATTCTTCTGCATGACTCAAGTGGTTATTTTTCATCAAAGTTATTCACTGATAACAGTCAGTTGGAATTTACAATTATTATCTCCATCGGTGGAGGCGGCCGTCATCTTCCAGGCCAGCAACAAGCTGAGAAGGATCATTCTGAGAAGATGGATAAATAGCTGGATGAACACAGAGAGTTAAAATGTAGAGGATCTTTAAGGTCAACCACTTCAGCCCCGGAAAGATTTCCCCCTTTAGGACCAGAGCCCTTTTTTGCTATTTGGCACTGCGTCTCTTTAACTGACAATTGCGTGGTCATGCGGCGTTGTACCCAAACTAAATTTGCGTCCTTTTTTCCCCACAAACAGAGCTTTCTTTTGGTGGTATTTGATCCCCTCTGCCTCATTTGTGATCGCCGCTATAAACAAAAAGAGAGCGCCAATTTTGCAAAAAAAACAATATTTATTATTTTTTGCTAAAATACAAATCCAAAAAAAAACTAATTTTTTTGATTTTGGCTGATATATATATTCTTCTTCATATTTTTAGTAAAAAAAAAGGCAATCTGCGTATATTGATTGGTTTGCCCAAAAGTTGCCACATTTACGAACAATGAGAATTAATTTATGGGGTCTTTAATTTTTTTAAATGTTTTACTAGTAATGGCGGTGATCTGCGATTTTTAGCAGGACTGCGACATTGTGGCGGACACTTTTTTGTAACCACTGGAATTTATACAGCGATCAGTGCTATGAAAATGCACTGATTACTGGCAGGGAAGGGGTTAACCTGCAGGTGGCACTCTAGGGGTTAACTGTATTCCCTGTGTGTGTTACTAACTGTGTGGGGGCTGGGCTGACTAAGGGAGGAGAGTGATCGCGGCTCCCATATACGGGGAGCCTATGATCACATTCCTTCCCCTGTCAGAACGGGGATCCGTGTGTTTACAAACACGGACCTCCGTTCTGTCACTGTGAGGGAGCGATCACGGGTAGCTGGCGGATATTGAGCCTGCCCTACCCGCTCCCTGGCTCCCCTGTAACACAGTGAGCGTGCGAGCGCGCCCCCGGTGGCACGCGTGCGCTCACGATCTGCGATCTCGCAGCCGCCATCAGGTGACGGCGGTTCGCAATATCGAGCCACCTTGCCGCCGTCAATCCACGGCGGGCAGTCGGCAAGTGGTTAAAGTGTAAGTCTACCTTCTGTAAGTTGACCTTACAGTGGACCCCATCCCACCCGGTACCACTGTACCAGATTGCCACATTCCCCCTCTGTCAGACACCAAAAAGCCACTTCACCAGTCTGTGGATTTGAAACCCCCACAGCTTAATCTTTGTATTGCTTAGCCAGTATGGATTGCAGGGATTCTAATTAGTCAGCACCGTTACATGGACAGCGCTAACCAATCAGAAGCCATCTAGCCCATACTGTCAGCATTGTGAGGAGAGGAGAGAAAACCACCAGGATTTCAAACCTCTAGACCAGGGAAGCGACTTTGTCTGACAAGCAGGGGAACGTGGCAATCTGGTACTGATTTTCTGTAAAGTTGAACTTACACTTCAAGGTCTAAATATTTACTGTAACTTATTCAATAGAAATCGGCGTGATAGTGACCATCAGAAAGTGTTGGATGGAGCATTGAAGGGTCGTATCCCTCAATTATTGTCTGTGTTCCTCACTGGGGACATTCCACCTCTCGGTTTGTCCCGGTGATCGTTGCCACTGGGGCTGAAAGATGAGAAAATCCTAAATTTGGAGTGGTCAGCGGAGCAAAAATAGAGGGAAAATCTTCCAACCGAGACACCTGCTCTGCTTACCACTCTCTAAGAATGGGTTTGCCTCACTTGAATAAGAGCTTGGGAAAAGAGCTGCCAGGGGTTTTAATTATTCCTACCCCATACAAAAAATAAAATAGCTTAGATAAATTAGCACATGTGCATAATGAAATCAAAAGTCACCCAGCTCCTTTCCAATAGGGATGGGCCGAACACCCCCTACAGAACATGCAAACAGCCAAAAAATTTGTCCGAACATTCAAACTCCATTAAAGTCTATGGGACCCGAAAAATCAAAAGTGCTGATTTTAAAAGCTTTTATGCAAAGTTATTGCCCTAAAAAGTGTATGGGGACTAGAGGGCATGTACCAATGAAAAAAAAAAAGGTTTTAAAACAAATTGTTTTTTTTTTCAGGAGCAATGATTTTAATAATGGGCAGCACAGTGGTGTAGTGGGTAGCACTTTCGCCTTGCAGCAAAAGGGTTACTGGTTCAAATCCCGACCACGACACTACCTGCCTGGAGTTTGCATGTTCTCCCTGTGCCTGCGTGGGTTTCCTCCGGGTACTCCGGTTTCCTGCCACACTCCAAAGACATGCTGTTAGGTTAACAGGATCCTGTCTAAATTGGCCCTACTATATGTATGAATGTGAGTTAGGGACCTTAGATTGTAAGCTCCTTGAGGGTAGGGGCTGATGTGAATGTACAATGTATATGTAAAGCGCTGCGTAAATTGACAGCGCTATATAAGTACCTGAAATAAATAAATAAATAATGCTTAACGTGAAACAATAAAAATTAAATATTCCTTAAAATATCGGGGGGTCCCCTTAGTCTGCCTGTAAAAGGGCGCACCTCTGTGATGTTTAGAACACAGCCAGAGCAAAATGACATTTGTAAAGGAAAAATTTTAATTATCGCGGCTGTAATGTATTGCCGGCTCCCGGCAATATACAAAAAAACACTGAAAAAAAATTGCTTAGCCCCCCCCCCCAGTCCATACCGGTCTAAGGGGAACTCCACGCCGGCAAATTGACGCAGGGTTCCCCCTAAAATTCAAACCAGACCCTTATCCGAGCATGCAACCTGGATAGGGGTGAACGGGTGAGTGCCACCCCCTCCTGAACTGTACCAGGCTACATGCCCTCAACATGGAGGTTGGGTGCTTTGGGGTGGGGGGGCTCTGCACCCAACACCCCAAAGCACCTTGTCTCCATGTTGATGGGGACAAGAGCCTCTTTCCCACAACCCTGGGCTGTGGTTGTGGTGGTCCGTGGGTGGGGGGCATATGGGAATCTGGAAGCCCCCTATGTGAATTAGGATCGGGGTCCATCGGATCGGACCCTATTCACCAAAAAGTGTCAAAAAAGAAAGAACCACAGGAGACAATGAGGGACAAGTCCTTTATTAAAAAAGAAAAAAAAAAGTAGTGTCCCCCCTTGTAATCCATCGTCAATCATGGCGAGCGATGGACCCAAAAAAAAATGGCAGGGCTCCCGCCGACTGAGCTCTGGTTGTTACGACAGTTTATTTATAGAGAAGGACGGGGCCACCTGGTGACGTAATTAAATGACCCGCCCTTCTGACGTCGCATGACATCAGAAGGGGGCGGGGTCACCCATACATCATCGGGGGGCCCCATCCTTCACTATAAATAAATTGTCAAAACAAAGCGAGCCCAGATGGCGGCCATGGAGGAGGAGCTGTGGGCACCGGCTACGCACTGTACATTATGGGGCGTTTGGCGGTGCCGAAGTCGCGCCGGACACCCCATAATGTTCTAAATTCGGGTGAACAACGGGGGTTCGGCCCAAACTTATGCTTGGGCTGAACCGTTCGCCCATCCCTACTTTCCAAATCCTCATAAATGAATATATATGAGTCCCTCCTGCAGGAGGCCATAATTACAGTGTTTTGCAAACGTTTTAGGCAGATGTGAAGAAATGCTGAGTTTTTGTTCCATTCAACCCATTGAGATGTTGTGTTCTGGCAGGGGTCAAAAATATAACAAAAATATCTGAAAACATTAACCACTCGCCGACTGTATCGCACGGACATACGGCGGCAAAGTGGCTCCGCTGTGCAAGTCGCCATTGCTAAACATTGATTCGCACAGTTGCGGGCGCGCGCGCGCTGCAGGCGGCGCGCTCTCGTGCCCGCCGCACGCTGTGTGCGTGTGGCTGCGGGTCGGGCGGACTCTACGTCCGCTGGCGACCGGCAATCGCCTACTACAGAGCCAGAATGGGGAACCGCCAATGTAAACACGGCGGTTCCCCGTTCTGACAGAGATCTACTCATAGGACGTGCGCACAGGGTGTGCCAGGTGTGCCTGTGTACACCCTAATCACCCTGTGCTGCGCAGATTCCCCCTGCTGCTTGGCTGCAGAGAAAGGGATTGGGGAATCTCTGTCCTCAGTCCCTTTCTCTGTCTCAAAAGTGAGACCTGAGACTGTTTAGACCCCTGATATTTTCACCACAGCCCCCCCCCCCTCCATAGGGCTCCTAAAAAATTGTAAAAAAAATTGTAAAAAAAATTGTAAAAAAATAATAAAAAAATATAATGGTAAGTAATAATAAAAAGATAATAAAAATAAACTACTGACACCAATCTCTGCCCTACTGACATCATCCACTGCTCTACTGACAACAACCTATACACACACAAACATGCACATGTGCGTTTGAGATTTGGGGTGCGCACACCTATGGATCTACTGATCCCTGGCCGTGTCCCTGTTAGCCCATCCCCCCTAAAGTTAGAAATACACACATTTAACCTCTTGATCGCCCCCTAGAGTTAACCCCCTTCCCTGCCAGTGACATTTATACAGTAATCAGTGTTTATTTTTAGATCTGATCGCTGTATAAATGTCAATGGTTCCAAAAAAAGTGTCAAAAGGGTCTGATCTGTCCGCCGCAATATCGCAGTACCGATAAAAATTGCAGATCGCCGCCATTACTAGTAAAAAATAAATAATAAAAACACCGTAAATCAATTCGCATAGTTTGTAGACGCGATAACTTTTGCGCAAACCAATCAATAAACGCCTATTGCGATTTTATATACCAAAAATATGTGGAAGAATATATATGGACCTAAACTGATGAATACATTTGTTTTTTTATATATTTTTTTGGATTTATATTATTATATTTATTTTTTTTCAAAATGTTCACTCTTTGTTTGTTTATAGCGCAAAAAATTAAAAAGTGCAGAGGGGATAAAATACCACCAAAAGAAATCTCCAATTGTGGGAAAAAAAGACGTTAATTTAGTTTGGGTACAACGTCGCACGACCGCGCAATTGTCAGTTAAAGCGACGCAGCGCCGAATCACAAAAAGCACTCTGGTTAGGAAGGGGGGTAAGTCCTTTTGGGGCTGAAGTGATTAAAGCTCAAATTTCAAATACTTTGTAAAAATTAATTTTTGATGTAAAATGCAATGTCTGAAAATCATAATATATATATAAAAAAAATAATAAAAACGCCATAAGTCAATTCTCATAGTTTGTAGACGCGATAGCTTTTGTACAAACCGATCAATAAACGCTTATTGCAATTTTATTTACCAAAAATATGTAGAAGAATGTAAATCGGCCTAAACTGATGAATACATTTGTTTTTGTTTTTTTTATATTTGTTGGATATTTATTATAGCAAAAATTAAAAAATATTGTTTTTTTCAAAATTGTCGCTCTTTGTTTGTTTATAGCACAAAAACTAAAAAACGCAGAGGTGATCAAATACCACCAAACGAAAGCTCAGTTTGTGGGGAAAAAAAGACGTCAATTTTGTTTGGGTACAACGCTGCACGACCGCGCAATTGTCAGTTAAAGCGACGCAGTGCCGTATAGCAAAAAATGCTCTGGTTAGGAAGGGGGTAAATCCTTCTGGGGCTGAATTGGTCAAAGTTCCAATAATTTGTAAAAATGTATTTTTGATGTAAAATGCAATGTCTGAAAATCATAAAATATATATATATAAAATGAATGTATAGTTTTTTTTTTTGTTGTCAAACCACAAATATTGTAAGAACAATAATTTAAAAAATTAAAATGTTTTAATAAAGAGACAGGTAGGTACTGCAATTGTGCTTTATTTATTCAATATGTTCAATGGAATTTTAAAATAAAGGAAAGTTTACAGGGTTTGCTTTTACAATGTTACAGTGCTTATGTAGCAAAAATAGAGATTAGGAGCAACAGTTAGTAATAACAATAATTAAATAATAATAATAATAATAATAATAATAATAATAATGATAATTAATAATAATAATAATAGAAAAAAAGGAAGGAAAAGGTCAAGGAAGTGGAAACATCAAAAACAAAGTTTGTAGAAGCGATAGCTTTTGCGCACACCAATCAGTAAACACTCATTGCGATTTTATTTACCAAAAATATGCAAGAAAAAAAACAAAAGAATATATATCGGCCTAAACTGATCAATAAGTTTTTTTTTTTTTATATTTGTTGGATATTTATTATAGCAAAAGGTAAAAAAATATTGGGGTTTTTTTCAAAATTGACGCTATTTGTTTGTTTATAGCGCAAAAACTAAAAACCGCAGAGGGGATAAAATACCACCAAAAGAAAGCTCTGTTTGTGGGAAAAACAAGGACGTCAATTTTGTTTGAGTACAACGCCGCACGACCGCGTAATTGACACAGTGCCGTATCGCAAAAAGAGATCTGGTTAGGAAAGGGGTAAATCCTTCCAGGGCTAAAGTTCAAATTTCAAATACTTTGTAAAAATTAATTTTTGATGTAAAATGTAATGTCTGAAAATCATAAAATATATATATAAAAAAAGAATGTATAATATTGTAAGAAAAATAATCTAAACCTGTTGTGTGTTTTAAAATGCTTTAATAAAGAGACAGGTAGGTACTGCAATGGTGTTTGTTTTTTTTTTTTTTATTTAATATTTTCAATGGAATTTTAAAATAAAGGAAAGTTTACAGGGTTTGCTTTTACAATGTTACAATGCTTATGTAGCAAACATAGAGATTAAGAGCAACAATTAGCAATAATAATAATTAAATAATAATAAATAATAATAATAATAATGATAATTAATAATAATAATAATAGAAAAAAAGGAGGGAAAAGGTCAAAGAAGTGGAAACATCAAAAGCAAAGTTCGTAGATGCGATAGCTTTTTTGCAAACCAATCAGTAAACGCTCATTGCGATTTTATTTACCAAAAATAGGTAGAAGAATATAAATCGGCCTAAACTGATGAATACATTTTAAAATAAAGCAAAGTTTACAGGGTTTGCTTTTACAATGTTACAATGCTTATGTAGCAAAAATAGAGATTAAGAGCAACAGTTATTAATAATAATAATTAAATAATAATAATAATAATAACAATAATAATTAAATAATACTAATAATAAATAAATAATAATTAAATAATACTAATAATAAATAAATAATAATTAAATAATACTAATAATAATAAATAAATAATAATAATAGGAAAAAAAGGAGGGAAAGGTCAAAGAAGTGGATACATCAAAAGCAAAAAGATCATCGATGAAGACATCAAATCCATGTTTTCCAATTTTCCTCAAACTTTAGGAATATGGAAGACTAGCATCGTCCTTCCCCCTATTTCAGAACGGAGATCTGTGTTTATTTACATGGACCCCCGTTCTCTCACTCTGGGGGGGTGATCGTGGGTAACCAGCGGACATCGAGTCCGCCCTACCCGCTCCTTGGACCCCCTGGAACACAGTGAACGTGTGAGCGCGCCTCAGGCGGCATGCACACTCACAGTACTCGTTTTTGCGTCCGCCATCAGGCGACAGCGTTTTGCGATAACGAGCCAAGTTGACGCCGTCAAGCCACAGCGGGCGGTCGGCAAGCGGTTAAATTATAGGTATTGGAATTTAGTTGAAAATACGGCTGTTAGTGATAAATTTCATATTTAGGATCACTAGCAGCCAAATGTCCAAAACCTATAATTTAATAGAAATGTATTATTATTTTAAATGTTCTTTCGTATTCCAGAATTACCGCAAATTGCCAAATTTGCGTTTTCCGATTGCCGAATTTTTGAATCGGAGAAACGAAAATTTGGAATTTATCCCCCGGATAACCAAACCAATTTGCAAATTGATCCACCACATTCTCTTAGCAGCCAAGATAACCATAGCTGGGGCATGGAAACAACAAAGAGTCTCCCTGAGAGCAGCCAAATGAAAAATTTCATGGCTTATGTCCCAAGAAAAAATGGCCGGTTCCATTTCCAACAGTGAAGCGGTTCAGGAACCCTGGGCGACAGATATGGGCATTTCCTTTGTTCCTGGCATACAAGCTATGTAGGATATTAAAGGAGGACATCAGGGCTGGGACAACACGTCTTTCTCTCTCTCTTTATGAGGCTTCTTAAGCGTCTTTCATCCCCCCCCCCCGTTTTTTTTTCTCTCTTCTCCTTTTCTCTTTTTCTTTTCTCTCTTATTCCCCTCTTATTGTCTCATATCCCCATTTTTCTCTTGCTTGATGGGTTTGAGCAAGTAATAACCATGGCTTCATGACTTGAAGATCCCTTAGAGGGATCTTTTAATGTGTAACTCTGGGAGAACCTCCTTTTCGGACCCTAGAGGGTAGGCTGAGGGTTCTAGACCTGGAGGGGAGAGGGGGTGCCCGTGCTCAGTAAGTTCCCTCCTGGGGTGGTGGGGGTTACGGGCCCCCCTTCTTTCCCCCATAAATAGCTTACCAGTTTCGAGCGGGGTGGTAGTTCCTCAGATGACAAGTAGTTCCGGTTTCCTGGACTATGTAGGACACCCTGCCAACTGAATTAGTAGGACCGAAGCTTTCGCTAGGCACAATGATTGTTATCACTGCTTGTTCTCCCTATACACTAAGATGTAACAGCACTGCCAAACCTTATAATTGTGCATTACTCATAAGCTTGTGTTTTGTATCTTTGTATAATCTCAATAAAAATCTTTGAAACGAAAAATCCCAATTTTAGGTCAAGCACGAAAAAAAAAACCGAAAATTTGGAAAGATTTGGAATTCGTCCTAATTGCCGAATTTCGCAAGATTCGGTAAGTACAAATTTTCAAAACGAATTGCACAAGCCTACCCCGGTCCCGGAGAAGCAAATTTGTTCCACAAAACTTATGGGGGTAAATTCTTAATGTAGGCGTTACTTATTATTATTTTTTTTTTCTTCCAAAAAACGTTTTTTAAAATTCTCAAATTACAAAAAAACAGAAAGTAGGGATTTTTGGGATAAATGGCACCCTAAGGCCCCTTTCACACCGAGGAAACTTCTAAACGGCCAGTAAAACACTGAGCACTTTTTGAAGAGCTTTCCATTGATTTCAATGGAGAGGGGCATTTTTTTCACCGTCCTGCCAGCGCACCGCCCCAGTGTGACAGCATTCATTGATTTTGATGAAAATAGGTTTTCGTGAGTTTTTTAGGCGCTTTTATTATTATTATGATTATACAGTGTATAGCGCCAACAGTTTACGCAGCGCTTTACAATATAAAAGGGAGACAATGCAATAAAATACAAGAGGATCAAGATGGCCCTGCTCAGAGGAGCTTACAATCTAATAGGGTGGGGGAGGTGGTACAAAAGGTTGTAACTGTGGGGAATGAGTTGATGGAAGTGGTAAAAGATTAGTTGGAAGTGTGATGGGCTTCCCTGAAGAGATGAGTTTTCAGCAGCAGCGGCTGGTGCATTAGGGGTGCTTGGGTGCCGCCTCCCCACCGCTGACAAGTAAAAAAAAAGTCAGCCCCGCCCCCCTGCAGGAGGCGCCGGTACATTGACTTTTCTTTTTTTATATTTTTCCTCGGCTTCTTGCTGTCAGCTGACAGCAAGTAGTGAGCCGATTGGTCAGTCATTAAAGTCTATGTGCACGCACATAGTCTGATTGGCTGCCCCCTGAGCCATCAGAGACAATGACTCTTCTGTCATTGGCTGCTGTGGGCGGGGGGGGCGGGACTGTGGTGGACGTGCTGCCTGTGTGATTACTCACACAGGCGCAGCACTCCGCGGGGTTTCAGTCCCGAGGTGCTCAGCATGCTGACTGCTAGCCGATCTCTGCATAGACCTGGCCTGCCTGCTATTAGATGGGGTAAGTGCAGGACTTGTCCCGACTTCAGGGGGGGGCGCCACAAGGCCCTATCTGGTGCTCTGTATGCCCTATATGGTGATCTGTATACCCTATCTGATACCCTGTATGCCCTATCTGGTGATCTGTATGCCCAATCTGGTGCTATGCATGCCCTATCTGGTGCTCTGTATGCCCTATCTGATGCACTGTATGCCCTATCTGGTGATCTGTATGCCCTATCTGGTGCTATGTATGCCCTATCTGGTGCTCTGTATGCCCTATCTGGTGCCCTGTATGCCATATCTTGTGCCCTGTATGCCCAATCTGGTGCTCTGAATGCCCTATCTGGGACCCTGTATACCCTATCTGGGACCCTGTATACCCTATCTGGTGCCCTGTATGCCCTATCTGGTGTTCTGCATGCCCTATCTGGTGCCCTGTATGCCCTACCTGGTGCTCTGTATGCCCTATCTGGTGCCCTGTATGCCCTATCTGGTGCTCTGTATGCCCTATTTGGGACCCTGTTTACCCTATCTGGTGCCCTGTATGCCCTATCTGGTGCTATGTATGCCCTATTTGGTGCCCTGTATGCCCTACCTGGTGCTCTGTATGCCCTGTCTGGGACCCTGTATACCCTATCTGGTGCCCTGTATGCCTTATCTGGTGCTCTCTATGCCCTATCTGGTGCTCTGCATACCCTATCTGGGACCCTGTATACCCTTTCTGGGGCTTTGTATACTGCTACAGAATATGGTGACTCTGTATACTGCTATATGGTGACTCTGTATACTGCTATCTGGTGATGGTGTATACCCTATCTGGTGATGCTGGGCTGTATACTCCTGACACAAGGGGTGGAAACTATAAGGGATGGGGCTTATGAGAAGTTTGAGGGGTCAAAAAGGAAGGGCGGGTCTGGCGCCCCCCACCTTAAAATTTCACCAGCCACCACTGGTTTTCAGGGATCGCCTGAAGGCAGCTAGAGTAGGAGAAAGGCGGACAGGTTGAGGTAGAGAGTTCCAGAGGATGGGAGAGGCTCTGGAGAAGTCCTGGAGATGAGCATGGGAGGAGGAGACGAGGGAAATTGAGAGTAGGAGGCCTTGGGAAGAGTGGAGAGCATGGTTTGGGTGATATTTGGAGATAAGATTGGTGATGAAGCTCGGGGCAGAGTTGTGAATGGCTTTGTATGTTGGAGTTAGTATTTTGAATTTAATTTGCTGGGTGATGGGGAGCCAATGTAGGGATTGGAGAAGAGGGGTGGCAGACACTGGGCGATTGGTAAGGTGGATAAGTCTGGCAGCAGCATTCATGATAGACTGAAGAGGGGAGGAGCCTATGGAGAGGGAGGCCAATGAGAAGGGAGTTGCAATAGTGAAGGCGAGAGATACCAAAGGAGTGAATGAGGAGCTTGGTGGGGCGTATTTTAGAGATGTTACTGAGGTGAAGTCTACAAACTTTTGATAACGATTGAATTTGAGGCTGAAAGGACAAGTCAGAGTCTAGGATTAAGAAAGAAGGGTGTCCTAGCTTACCAACTACATGTGCGCCATCATCCCTAATATACAGGGTGGGCCATTTATATGGATACACCTTAATAAAATGGGAATGGTTGGTGATATTAACTTCCTGTTTGTGGCACATTAGTATATGTGAGGGGGGAAACTTTTCAAGATGGGTGGTGACCATGGCGGCCATTTTGAAGTCGGCCATTTTGAATCCAACTTTTTTCAATAGGAAGAGGGTCATGTGACACATCAAACCTATTGGGAATTTCACAAGAAAAACAATGGTGTGCTTGGTTTTAACGTAACTCTGTCAATGCAATCCTCTTCTCCCACTCTTCACACACTGATAGCAACACCGCAGGAGAAATGCTAGCACAGGCTTCCAGTATCCGTGGTTTCCGACCGTTCCCACAGCGACCACACTAACCACCGGTGAGGGCTGATTCCCCCCCCAAGTGAATCGGCTGCCTTTTTGTCCAAGTGCCAGGATACCTAGGCACAGACAAATGTGAGTTTTATAAATTTTAATTGTCTAATACATTTTATCCAATGGTATTTGCGCTATGAGGCTTTTCTCTTTATACATGGTGGCATACACAATGGGTTAACGCTTGGAGGTGTGGAACGCTGGTACACCCACAGGGGAGGTCCCCACATATGCTTCATTGGACCACTCTAGAGATAGGTGGTCAATGGAGGAAGGGTGAGTGGACATCCATGTGGGGCACATAGAGCACCAATGTTTGACTGAGCACAAGCACTGTTGTCACCGTCTCTTTGGGATGATTTATGGATGCTAACAAACTGCAGACATTTAGTGGATTATTTACAATAAGGACTATACTGTATTAGCAGCCAAGCACAGTGACCTACACGATTTATTATTTTAGTAAGGCTATCCGCCAATTTAGTCACTGCAGCTGGCTACATTTGACAGCATTACTACCATCTGAGTCCTGGGCGCTGAAGCTTTTTTCATATTTTAGTTTTGAAAAGTACAAAAGTTGTCCCTCGTCAGGAGTAGGCTGTAGTCATTAGTATGAAGTGACCGCCAGATAACAACAAATGAACCCGGTAGGGGTACTCCCAGAGAACTGTCCTCTCATACCCTCGCAGGTGAGCCAGCTGCCATAAGCACGTCAGGACACCGGTAATACAGATGCTGATAGGTCGGTTAGTAAGTTAGTAAAACGAGAGTGAGGTGAGGAGTAGTCAGATAGATTTGGGTGTCATCGGCATATACCATATTTTTCGATGTATAAGATGCACCCAATTTTAAAGGAGGAAAATCTAGAAAAAAAAATTCTGAACCAAATACTGTAGTAAAATATTTTCATCACGTAATGTCCACCATTGCCCCCACTCATCAGGTAATGTCCACCATTACCCCCACTCATCACGTAATGTCCACCATTGCCCCCCACTCATCACGTAATGTCCACCATTGCCCCCACTCATCACGTAATGTCCACCATTGCCCCCCACTCGTCATCACCATCACTGTTCCAGTGCAACATTGCCCCCACACTAATAATAATAGCCAGTAGTTTAGCATTGCCCCCACATTAGTAATAATAGCCGGTAACATTGCTCCCACATTAGTAATAATAGCCAGTAACATTGCTCCCACATTAGTAATAATAGCCAGTAACATTGCCCCCACATTAGTAATAATAGTCAGTAACATTGCCCCCACATTAGTAATAATAGCCAGTAACATTGCCCCCACATTAGTAATAATAACCAGTAACATTGCTCCCACATTAGTAATAATAGCCAGTAACATTGCTCTCACATTAGTAATAATAGCCAGTAACATTGCTCTCACATTAGTAATAATAGCCAGTAACATTGCTCTCACATTAGTAATAATAGCCAGTAACATTGCCCCCACATTAGTAATAATAGCCAGTAACATTGCCCCCACATTAGTAATAATAGCCAGTAACATTGCCCCCACATTAGTAATAATAGGCAGTAACATTGCCCCCACAGATGCGCGCTCTGGTAGGATCCGCCGCCGCCGGGTGTACCAAGATGGCCGACCGCTCCGGAGCTAGGCCAAAGCCGCGGCCTTTCCTAAGGCCGCGGCGGCGTTGCGCTCCGCGGATTCTCGTTGTTTGGATCGCGGAGGCAAACTGTCTATTCGTCGTATAAGACGCACCAACTTCCCCCCCCATCCCAGTTTTGGGGAAGAAAAAGTGCGTCTTATACGGCGCAAAATACGGTAAGGGGTATGAATTTTTTAGCGTGAAAGTGCCTGAAAAGCTCCTCAGAGTGAAAGGGGTCTGAAAATTGGTAGTTTCTTGTATTTTGTAATTTTAGAGTTTTTGTTTTAAAGAGTTTTATTAGCATTTTAAAATACAGAAGCAAACATAAACTGCAGGTAAGGGAAGGCCTTACCCCAAAATCACACAAACATACAGGTGCATGAATAACAGTGCTTCCATTCCGCCTATTTAGGGCGAGACCATCGGATCGTCCCCGGACACATCGCCCGGCACCCCAATTGGGAACAAACTGTACCTGGGCATGGGTCAGGACCGAGCCGAGAAGTCCACCCGCTGAGTGAGCCTTGATATAACAAAAACTTAACCCCTGAGGCGTATTCTTGGGATCGAGTGTCCCCTCAACATCATTGATTTGCGACCATACATTAAAAGCAATGAAGTTATAACCTAGAAACGAGAAAAGAAGAAGATACGAGGAAGGAGGAAAGAAAAAGAAAAAAGAAAGTTAGGTGGTTAAAAGGAGGAAGAGGAAACAGGCACCTGGGAGGCGTTATCTGATAAAACGTAGGACCTTATGAAGTGGGCAAGCTGAGATAAGATCGCCAGGGATCCCATATCATATCAAATTTGGCCGAGGAGTCAAGGAGGATATTGGCATATTTTTCCTGGGTCATTATCCAAGTGATCTTTTTCTTAGCTGCGTTGAAGGAAACAGAAGGTTTTTTTCCAAGCCTTTGCTAAGGTTGGTTTATCTCCCAAAAGAATAAAGTGGGTTCATTTGTTTAAAGAATTTTAGAGTTTTTTTGGGATGCGGTGCTCTTGATCCCTTGACACCTGGCAGCTTTAATACATTTTATTGAAATTGGCTTTGTACAAAGAATAGCCATGTATCAATCACACAGTACAATGTTGGGATACGGAGCAAAAATGTGAAGAAATGAATGAGCAATATAAATCATCGGTCACACAGTTACAGGTGGGCGTCATGACTAGGCAGGTGCACTGCCGAAAAATTTTGTTTGCTTGGTTTCCTTCATTTTTTTTTTTGTTTTTTCTCCTTTTTCCGGTCATTCATTATGATCACAATTCTTACATTTGTAAATTCAATACATTTCGAAAATCCGAAAACAAGAAAGAAAATTCGAAAATTTGAAAGAACAAAAATGCAGAAATTTTAACTAATAATAAAGTATTAAATTATAGGTATTGGAATTTCCTTTCAAATGCGGCTGTTAGCGAACTTAACGAATGCGAATTGATCAGAAGTTACGAATTATCCGAAATAACGAATGCCGTAGACGTAAATTTGGATGGTTGATCTCCTTTTTTTATATGATGATGTTTTTATACTAAAATTATAAATACATTTTTTTTTTTTCGACACATTTGATTGATTATTTAGAATTTAGAATATTTACTTTTGTTCTATGTTTCAAGTTTAGTATATGTTAATGCTGATTGTGATGGCTGCTTTCTGATTTTACTTTATAGGGTAGCGCGGTATTTTATTTACTATACCACTGATTATTTAGAATATCAATATACTGACACCTCCAACGTCTCCTTGATTTATTGGTTTTATTGGGTACTTCGTTGGGACGTGGTGTCCACGTATGTCAGCTGAGGAATGGTTATGAAAGGTCTCACACATACCCAAGTCTTAATTTACAGAGGCCTCATCTTTCAGATACAAGTAAAAATGGTTAATATGAAGTATATAAGTTACAAGGTGGATTGGATCTTTGGATTAGTAACACAATGAAATCTCCAGGTTATAACCAATGTCAGAAGAGCTATAAATTCAAAACAATCTTAAAATATACAATTGCACTTTATAAATTACCTGCAATGCCTTCCTTCTTGGCTGTGTCTCTGGCTTACTCATGTCATCATGTACAATGGGGGACCAACATTATAGGAATGGCCCTGCAGTGTTCATGATGAGGTCCATCACAATTTGGTACAGAAGTGAAGAATGCGTTGAAGTTTCCAATCAAATCATATGGTGGGTGGGGGAGAAGACAGTTATTGGTGGACAATAGCATAGACGTAAGAGAATATTTGTATTTGTTTCATCGGGGCAACATTTTATAAAAAGTTCAACATTTTTCTCCAAGCTTGTTTGAGCTTGGGATTACCATGGATAAGGAGACCGGATTGGACCATTGAAAAAGAAAAAAATATCACCAAACATATCCAGTAACCCCAGGTTTGATCTGCAAATAGTCCTTGCCCATATAAAATCATGACAAGGCCAATCAAGGTGTAGAAAACTACAAGACAAGCCATGGTCTGAACCGCACTTTGGTAGTCTTTCCCGTTGGTGTGACCCATGTTTGCTTTCATACGATGACTATGGAGCTTCAGAGACACGGCACTGGCAGCCGTTGTCAATATAGCAATCAGGAATGGCAGGGCAGTCACCGCCAGGACAACATTCATGAATTTCAGTCTCAGTTTTTGATATTCTGAGGTCACCTCGGGTGCAGCGATGGTTGAGTTTTTGGGTAAGTCCTGACTGAAAATATACGCTGCTGTGAAACTCTCCAACAGACAAACGATTTCCACAATTAATATGAACAAAGGTATCATTCTGTCAATCTTCATCCATGAGAGGAATCTGGACTGGAACTGAAGGATTTTTATAAAATAGAAGAAGCACAGACCGGCGGTGAGCCAGGAGCCGGAGGTAATGCTGCTGAAATTCAAATAGTTAAAAACACTTGAGATGTAAATTGCATTGAATGACGGCCAAAACGTGTTTATCAGAAGGTTTACAAACAGTGAAATTGTGTAGCACATGGTGGAAACATTCAAGGCAATAAGGATATAATTGCATGGCGCTCTATTTGTCCCTTTGCAGCCAGAAAAGGTGAGAGAAAATATGACAAAGGCATTACAACACAAGCCAACGATGGCCTCCAATGCCAGGACAATGAAGCAAACCACAGAATCCAGGGGGTTCATTCTCTTCTGATGAAACACAAACTCTACTGTCCTCGAGATATCTCAGGAGTTTGTGTGAACAAGTGTGTCTCCTTCAGAGAAATGTTCCACCTGACTCGTAGATCCTCATCTTATCTACACTTTATTGTCCATGTAAATTACTCCCGAAAAATCCACCCCATCACGAAAAGATGTCAAGGCTACCATTGTCAATAACGTCACCAGTGGCTTCAAAATAATTATTTTCAATAAACTGAGTTTGGAAAAATGCAAATCACTGAACACTGAGCTGGAGAGATCGAATGGCTGAATTCAAATACAATATGTGGAGGGCGCCGGCTGTAATTCTATAGGTGGTGATGAAGTGCAGAAGGTAAGAAAAACACACCTGTCTGTAGTCTAACCATGTTCGTTTTTATTTAATTATTTATCTATAAATGTAAGCAATTCCTAAACTATACAACAGCACTTTAAACATTACCTGCAATGTCTCCCCTCTTGCCTGTCTCCCCCTTGCTGACATCATCACATACAATGTAGGACCAGCGGTAATGAATGCTTGTGAAGGGAGTCTCTTTGAGCGGGGTCTCCTCCTGTGTTAGTCTTCTCCCGAAAGGGGAGATTCTAGTGTCACGGACCTCCGTTTTCAACAAGATTATATCCACTGTACAAGCTTCCTTTGTCCGGAACCAACACGATCCAAGGTCCCTTAACCCATTCACTAGACGAAGCATCCAGTGTAGGGTAAAATATCAAAACTCTTTATTAAAACCAAGGTATCCACTCAAGGGACACTCAAGGGACAACCCCCCCATTGCATAATTATTCAGGGAGGGGTAACAAGAGACACACAAAGGTGTTCAAACATTTCAACAGTAGATTGCCTTTTCATCAGGGAGGGCTGTTGGAGGAATTCCCCCCTCCCACCTCCCTGCCCCCAGTTTACATGCTAGGAACACAAACACATATTTTGCTCCCAAGGCAGACAAACACAATAGCACAATGGGATATAGCCATACCTCAAACAATCTAGTAAAGCCGGGTTCACACTGGAGCGACGGGACTTGCAGGGCGAAGCAAGTCGCCCCGCATGAGGCGACCTCAGCGCGGCTTGCAAGGAGACTTTAATGCAAGTCGCGCTGAGGTCGCCCCGAAAATAGTGCAGGAACCTATTCCTAAGTCGGAGCAACCTGAGTCGCTCCAATTAGAACGGTTCCATTGCACTGCATGGAGACGACTTGTCAGACGACTCAAGTCGCCTGACAAGTCGCCTCAGTGTGAACCGGGTCTAATGGTCTCTGACAAAAGGTGGATTTTATCTTCGGTAAATATTACTGTCCGATCTGCAGTAGTCCAAACCACATTCTCAGTGTCCATTATTTTCTCGGTCACCCTGTGCCCCTAATAGGCACAGGGTGACTTAAACATAAGAGGTGCATGGGGAGCTGAAGCATGGGTTACCCAACCTCTTCAAGGGATTCTGGGTTTCACTGGCCCCACGCCCAATGTGACTCCTGTCACAATGCTCTTGGGTTGTTCATGATGGGATTAGAGTGCCCATCACATTTCAGGCAGGAGAGAAGAGTATAGAAATAGGAAGCGATAGACTCGATGATGCAAACCTCGCCAAGTGGTTAGTAGGTAAAAGCAGCCTCAGCTCGATTCATGCAGGTCACACCCCCAACATGTTTCCCTTTGGGGGTGGGAATGAAAAATTTTGTGGCATGTCCTGGTGGGATGAAACGTGTTGGGGTGTGGCCTGGATGAATGGAGCTGAAGCTGCTTTTACCTGCTAACCCCCAGTCTTGGAAAGGTATGGAGGGGCTATCTCTTCCTGTTTCTACATCATGCTTTGGGTCTGAACAGATCTTCTCCCCAGCCTGCACCCCCAGTAGTTAGCAGCATCCGATTAACTGGACCCTATCAACCTGAGCGGTGGCCCCTAAGTATTTATCATGGGTCACAGGAGAGAAGAGTGTGTTCAGGTTTGCAATCAAAGCATATGGTGGGAGGGGGAGAAGCAATACGGGTATGAGAAAATTTGTATTTGTTTCATTGGTTAAATATTTTATGAAAAGGTGAACATTTTCTCCAAGTTTCCTTAAGCTTGGGATTGCCATTAATAAGGAGACCAGATTGGACCATTGGAAAGGAAAAAATGATCATCAAACATATCCAGTACCCCCAGGTTTGATCTGCAAATAGTTCTTGCCCAAATATAATCATGACAAGGCCAAACAAGGCGTAGAAAACCACGAGACAAGCCATGGTCTGCACTGCACTTTGGTAGTCTTTCCCATTGGTGTGACCCATGTTTGCTTTCATACGATGACTGTGGAGCTTCAGAGACACGGCACTAGCAGCCGTTGTCAATATAGCAATCAGGAATGGTGGAGAAGTCACCGCCAGAATAACTTTCATGAATTTCAGTCTGATTTTTTGATATTCTGAGGTCACGTCAGTTTCAGCGATAGTTGCGTTTTTGGGAAAGTCCTGATTGAAAATATACGCTGCTATGAAACTCTCCGACAGGGAAACAATTTCCACAAATAATATCAACACAGGTATCATTCGGTCAATCTTCATCTTCATCCATGAGAGGAATCTGGATTGGAACTGAAGGATTTTTATAAAATAGAAGAAGCACAGAGCAGCGGTGAGCCAGAAGCTGGAGATAATGCTGATAATAGTCAGATAGTTTAGGGCATTTGAGTTATATGTTGCATTGTGTGATGACCGCAACACTAATATCAGAAGGTTTACAGACAGTGAAATTGTGTAGCACAGGGTGGAAACATTCAAGGCAATAAGGATATAGTTGCATGGTGCAATATTTGTCTTTTTAAAGCCAGAAAAGATGAGAGAAAATATGATGAAGGCATTAGAACACAACCCAAAAATGGCCTCCAATGCCAGGACACCGAGGCAAATCGCAGAATCCAGGGTGTTCATTCTCTTATGATGAAGCACAAGCTCTATTGTCCTTGAGGTGTCTCGGGATTTTGTGTGAAGGAGTGTTCTTAGTTATGTCTCCCTCAGAGAAATGTTCCACCCGACTCACAGATCCTCATCTTATCTACTCTTCATTGTCCATGTAAATTACTCCCGAAGAATCCACCCATCACCAACAGATGTCGAAGCTTACTGGCAACCATTATCAATAATGTCATCGCTGTTTTAAAAATAATGACTTTCAATAGACTGAGTTGGAATGAATGCAAATCACTGAACACTGAGCTGGAGAGATCCAATGACTGAATTCAAATACGATATGCAGAGAGCGCTGAGCTGAACGCCTGTAATTCTATAGGTGGCCATGAAATGCAGAAGCTAAGACAAACACACCTGTCTATAGACTAACTACATTTATTGATTTCCTTATATTTTAAACCACTTCAGCTCCGGAAGGATTTAATCCCCTTGCATGACCAGAGCCCTTTTCACGATTCAACACTGTGTCGCTTTAACTGACAATTGCGCGGTCGTGCGACGTTGTACCCAAAAAAAACAAACGTCCTTTTTTTCCCACAAATAGAGCTTCCTTTTGGTGGTATTTGATCGCCTCTGCGGTTTTTATTTTTTGCGCTATAAATAAACAAAGGGCGACAATTTTGAAATAAACCCAATATTTCTCATTTTTCGCTATAATACATATCCAAAAAAATATATACATATATAAAAAACAAATTCATTCATCAGTTTAGGCTGATATATATTCTTCTACATATGTTGAGTAAAAAAAAATTGCAATAAGCGTATATTGATTGGTTTGCACAAAAGTTATGACGTTTACAAACAATGAGAATTCATTTATGCCATTTTATTTATTTATTTGTTTTCACTAATGGGACTGCGACATTGCGGAGGACAGATCGGACACTTTTGACACTTTTTTGGGACAATTGACATTTATAGAGTGATAGGTACTATAAAAATACACTGATTACTGTATAAATGTCACCGGCAGGGAAGGGGTTAACACTCAAGGGTTAACTGAAAGTGGTAGTAAACCCTCCTACCATTTTCAGCCAAGGAAGCTGCCATCTTGGCCTCTGTTTAATCCACAACTGCTATAATGCTGCACATGTGATCAGCTATGACACCAGCCATTGGATGGTTTGACAGTTTGATTTAGAGCACAGCCAATGGGAGTGTTACATTTCCGGCACGGGCCCGAATTGAAAGTGGTTTTTAAACTGTTAAATGGATGGGTTTACTACCGCTTTAAATGTGTTCCCTGTTAGGTGTTTCTAACTGTGTGGGGGGTGGGCTGACTAGGGGGGTGAGAGATTGCTGCTCCCATATACAGGGAACATACGATCGCCCTCCTCTCCTCTGTCAGAACGTGGATCTGCTTGTTTACATACATGGATCCCCGTTCTGTTACTGCGGGGGAGCGATCTCGGGTGGCCGGCGGACATCGAGTCCATCCTACTCGCTCCCTGGATCCCCTGCTAGCGCGTGATTACTTGAGCGTGCCTCCGGCGCCACGCGTGAGCCCATAAAACTCGCTCCTGTGCCCGCCATCAGGTGGCGGTGGTTTGCGCAGGAGATTGTAATAAGCTCCAGTAACCACACTGACCAATCACTGCTGGCTGCAAGACAACACAATGGCACATTTCAAATCTCACTTTCCAAAGTTTGTGTCTGGGAGAAGATTAGTAGGAAGTTTACAGCAATCATAGAAGAAGCAACATTCCGATGCAGTACATTAAGGGGTTGATTTACTAAAGCTTGAAAGTGCAAAATTTGGTGCATCTCCACACAGAAACCAATCAGCTTCAAGGTTTTATTGTCAAAGCTTTGATTGAGCAAGCTGAGGTTAGAAGCTGATTGCCTGCCATGCACGGCTGCACCAGTTTTTGCACTCTCCAGCTTTAGTAAATCAAACCCTATGTGTAAAGAGGATGCACATCTTCTTCATAGTGCTGGGTGAGCGGTTTGGGCTGAGCAATGCCGCCCATAATGCACTGCGTGCATTCTAGGACCCTAGTTGGGTGAAGCCTTGCACCTGACCTCTCCGGCCTTTGAAGGAAAATGTTCTCTATACTTTCAGAGACCACCGGCATGCCGACTAAACCCAACCCTGCTTTCCCTACAGCACACCTTGGTATAGATCATTTCCACCATAGCTTAACCACTTGCCGACCGCCGATCGGCATCTGACGGCGACAAGGTGGCTCTTGTAGGCAAAACGCCGTCATATGACGGCGGCTGCCAGATCGTGCACAGTGAGCGCGTGCCGCCGGAGGCGCGCCCGCACGCTCACTGTGTCCGGGGAGAGCCAGGGATTCGATCTCCGCTGGCTACCCGCGATGCCCCCCGGAGTGAAAGAATGGAGGTCCGTGTAAGTAAACACGGACCTCCGTTCTGTGAGGGGGGAAGGGCTGTGATCACTTCCCTTCCCCTGCTAGGGCAGCCCAAATACAGTTAGAACACGCCAAGGGAACACAGTTAACCCTTAGAGCACCCCCTCCTGGTTAACCCCTTCACTGCCAATGGCATTTACACAGTAATCAGTGCATTTTTATAGCACTGATCGCTGTATAAATGCCAATGGTCCCAAAAAAGTGTCAAAATGGTCCGACATGTCCGCCCCAATATCGCAGTACCGCTAAAAATCGCAGATCGCCGCCATTACTAGTAAAAAATAAAACAAAAATAAAAACCCCAGAAATTAATTCTCATGATCCGTAAACGCGACCACTTTTGCGCAAACCAATCAATAAACGCCGATTGCGATTAAAGTAAGAAATTTGGGTTTTTTTGCAAAATGGTCGCTCTTCTTTTGTTTATAGCGGCGATCAGAAATGACGCAGCGGTGATCAAATACCACCAAAAGAAAGCTCTATTTGTGGGAAAAAAAGGACGCAAATTTTGTTTGGGTACAACGTCGCACGACCGCGCTATTGTCAGTTGAAGTGACGCAGCGCCGAATCGCAAAAAGTGCTCTGGTCCTAAAGGGGGAGATCCTTCCGGGGCTGAAGTGGTTAAGAACTCTTGTCTTACCCATCTTGGTAACAGCAAAAATAGTAATAGCCGGGCACTGGGCTAAAAACCAAGCACCCAACCCCTCTAAAGTAATAGCAACCTGCAATTTTTACTTGAAAAACTTTACTCCCATGTCAAATTCACTTGTGCTTTATTCGATAAGGTGTGGAAACCATGGATGGAGAGCAAATATCAATGTTTTGTGATGTGTTTTGATGTAACCTATTGTAACGTCTGTTGGTTCCAATTCCAGTGCATGAGACGGCTACTTAATTTGTTTCAGCCCTTTATTCCTCCTTGGAAATCTATTACTGCATTTACTGTGCTATATGTTTAACCCCTTCAGCCCCAGAAGGATTTCCCCCGTTAGGACCAGAGCGCTTTTTTGGGATTCGGCACTGCGTCGATTTAACTGACAATTGCGCGGTCGTGTGACGTTGTACCCAAACTAAATTTGCGTCCTTTTTTTTTCCCCACAAGTAAAGATTGGTGGTATTTGATCCCCTCTGTGTAATTTTTGATCGCCGCTATAAATAAAAAAAGAGCGACAATTTAGCAAAAAAAAAAAAAAAAAACAATATATCTTACTTTTACTTTTACAAATCCCAAAAAAATATAAAAAACATTTTTTTTCATCGGTTTTGGCCGATTTATATTCTTCCTCATATTTTTGGTAAAAAAAAAAAACCTAATCGGCGTTTATTGATTGGTTTGCGCAAAAGTTGGCACGTTTACAAATAATGAGAATATTAAATCATATGACATCCAGTCAGGATAACTGAGCCACTCCCCAGCCGTCATTTTGCATACGGCGGTCGGGAAGTGGTTAAGCACTTTGGACACTTAACAGGCACTTAATACAAACTATAAAAGTATTCAGCGCACATACAATAATTAAATCAGAATATTAAAATATTGAAATTGACAATGGTGCATAGCTTGCTGGACACTCATGGGAAATTCACCACACCACAAAGTAATATATGCAAATTAGTAGTGCAGCGCTATGCTAAATAATAAAGTTCATAAAAAGTCTTTTTGGTCTCCAAAGATAAAACAATGATCCTAAATCCAAACTGCTGATACTGGTGGCCGCTCACCTCAAAGATGCAGGCTATAAAGCCTATCAGGCGTTTTTATAAATCACAATGGATCTCCAGGTGATGTCTCCACGAGTCAGACCAACCAAGTGTCCTCAGCATGTAAGGGAAAAAAATATAGAAATCTAGTGCACTTTATTAGAGAAATAAATGTCTAAAGCATCAGAAGAAAGTCCCCTTCGTGCTGGGAAAGATGACAAACAAGTGCGGATGTATAAAGAGAGTCTTCCACCACACAAATAGACATACTGCCTCTCACCTCCCCTCTAGGACCACAAGGCCCATAATGCACTTCAAAAAACTCCGGACAGCAGTCTCCAATCGATATCGGATTAGCTATTTCCTTACTTCTTACTACTTACTACTACTTACTAGTGTAGTGTAGTGTAGTGTAGTGTAGTGCAGTGTAGTGTAGTGTAGTGCAGTGTAGTGTAGTGTAGTGTAGTGCAGTGTAGTGTAGTGTAGTGTAGTGTAGTGCAGTGTAGTGTAGTGCAGTGTAGTGTAGTGTAGTGCAGTGTAGTGTAGTGTAGTGCAGTGCAGTGTAGTGCAGTGTAGTGCAGTGTAGTGTAGAGCAGTGTAGTGTAGTGTAGTGTAGTGCAGTGTAGTGTAGTGTAGTGCAGTGTAGTGTAGTGTAGTGTAGTGCAGTGTAGTGTAGTGTAGTGTAGTGTAGTGTAGAGCAGTGTAGTGTAGTGCAGTGTAGTGCAGTGTAGTGTAGTGTAGTGCAGTGTAGTGTAGTGCAGTGTAGTGATGTGATGTGATGTGACGTGATGTGATGTGACGTGATGTGATGTGATAGTGCAGTGTAGTGTAGTGCAGTGTAGTGCAGTGTAGTGTAGTGCAGTGTAGTGCAGTGTAGTGTAGTGCAGTGCAGTGCAGTGCAGTGCAGTGCAGTGTAGTGTAGTGCAGTGTAGTGTAGCGCAGTGTAGTGTAGTGTAGTGCAGTGTCTTGTAGCGCAGTGTAGTGTAGTGTAGTGTAGTGCAGTGTAGTGTAGTGCAGTGTAGTGTAGTGTAGTGCAGTGTAGTGCAGTGTAGTGTAGTGTAGTGCAGTGTAGTGTAGTGCAGTGTAGTGTAGTGTAGTGTAGTGCAGTGTAGTGTAGTGTGTTAGTGTAGTGCAGTTTTTAACACAGAATTGCATAACATCTAGTGCTGTATACCTTTTTTTTGTTTTTTTGGTTGCTGCATGTATTTGTTTTTTGTCCCTTGCCTGCCCTATTTATTTCATTTGTCAGCCGCAGTTTTGTTGACTGCAACACTGGTGTTCCCCCTTTTGAATTTTTTTTCATAGTTTTTACATTTCTGCCAGCATCAGTCCTCAATTTAAAGTGCACCAAGCACCACTTTTCATTCAATAAAGTGCATCCAATCACACATTTCCCAGTTTCTATTACATTTGTGTAATAAGCTTCCCATCATGTCTAGAAGGCCAACAAGGAGAGGCAGACGTTCCCATGGCACTGTAAGGGGGCCAGCAGCAAATGTGTCCTCAGGCAAAGGTGGACGTGGTGGTCAGTCCTCAGGCAGGGCATAATTTCCTCTGTTTAGTGAGTTTGCCCGTGCTATTCAGCCACAGCATGCAGAGGAGGTGGTGGACTGACTTACTAAACCTTCCTCATCCTCCATCACCCAAGCAGAGACAAGTGTGAAGTCCCCTACAGCTGCCAGAGTGGCTTATTTTGCCTCCTTGCCCACAGCTACTCCTGCCATAGCCCCAGCATCAGCCATGGAGGAGTCAGCTGAATTATTTGAACACTGCATCAGCCATTTGCTTCTTGAGGATGCACAGCCATTACTTGATTCTGATGTTGGTCCTGAGGTATAGGGAGGCAGGAATTTGAGCCTACAAAAGAGGGGAGAACACTGAAAAAACAACAAATTGGCATTCATGTTACCAATTTTTCCACAACTGTTTAACTGGGGCATCAAATTAAATTTTTTTTTCAAGGCCAATTCTTGCTTTTGTCAAAAGTACCTCCAAAGGGTTAAGGTGTGAAGGCAAAACCAACACCTAAAGACCAATTTTTCCCCACCTGTTTGAATGGGGAAATTTCTATTTTTTACACCAATTCCAATTCTTGCATTCATCAAGAGTAGCTCTATAGGGTTACAAGGTGAAGGCACCACCAACACCCAATGACCAAATTTTCTGCGACTGTTTGACCGGGGCATGAAATTTAATTTTTTTACTTTAAGGCCAATTCATCAAGAGTACCTCTATAAGGTTAAGGTGTGAAGGCACCACCAACACTTAAATTGATTACCTCCTCTGTGCAGTGGTTTTGCACCTCCTCTTCTGGGGTCCTCCACCAGTGCTCCTGGGACTTCCTCCGCATCCAGTGACCCATCAGGGAAAGCTTCCCTGGGGTTACACGTGCGGGCGCGCTCCTGTGTCCTGCTGATTGTGGGTATTCACACAAACAGCTGGACTTGGCCCCGCCCCCCCGGCCCCCGCGTCACCGGACCTGATTGACACCAGCAGGAGCCAATGGCTCCCCTGCTATCAATCCAGCCAATGAGGACCTGTGACACCAGCTGGAGTGGATTGCTCGTATCCGCCGCTGGAACGAACGGGCTTAGGAAAGTAAAAGGGGGGCTCTGGGGAGGGTCACTATTGAGAAAAGGTTTTTTCGCCTTAATGCATTCTATGCATTAAGGTGAAAAACCACGAGACTTTACAACCACTTTAAAGCTGAATTTTTCCACACCTGTTACTTCTATCCAAAGTCTGGGAAGGAGACACCAGACGTTATCTAAAAAATTGTTAATCTTGGCCTGAGTGCACTATAACTTGGCTTCTTCACATAAGGCTTGCTCACTGTGGTGCAAAACTTTGTTATTTCCATCCAAAGTCTGCCAAAGAGACACCAGAATGTATCCAAAAATATCTACTCTTGTTCCAAGTGCATTAAATTGTGGCCTCATCATACAGACTGGCCCCCCAAGCTGTTTACAAAATAAAGAAAGCTTGCAGGGGAAAAATGTTGTTTTTTTCTTTATAAATGTAATTTTTGCTGCAGTGGGTTCTATACATGGTGCAGATGCACCACTTGAGGGGAATACAAAAGAGAGAGGGGCGCACCGACCTTGTGCAATACCATAAAACCATTTATTGAAAGATAAAATCCAGCATAAAATATACTCACAAGTGGAGTAGTGTCAAAGGCACGTAAGTATATACAGTGATGTCAGCTATCACCACCACAGCTATGGAGGATCCAGATGGCATCATTAGCAAGGCTAACGCGTTTCCAGGGCGAACCCTCTTCTTCAGAGCCTAGCAGTCAACTGAGCTGTCCCTCTTAAATACCCAAGTGTGAGTGGCTCAGAACCCTCCCCTCTGGGGGGAGGGGGGGGGCGGGGTCAGGGAGGGAAAGCAAGGGAGCAATCCCATTAGGGCAGGGGAAGGGGGGGGGAGGAGCCTCTTGTAGCAATGTATTGCCCCCTCCTGTGTTGCTGGCCACTCCCAGTCGGGTATATTGCTCTTGGTAACATAAATGATGTTAGAAATAATGTAACAGATAAATACTAAAAGTGCGTACAAACACAACCATCTAAACATTTGTACAACTGAGGAAATAGCACACAGTAAGTGAAGACGCAATTGCCCATGTGTACGTGACTGTGCCGCCCACCATCCGTACCAGCAGGCATCCAGGGTATACTAGAGTTTGTGGGCACAAAACCGCCAGCGGGTGTTTTAACAGAGATAGCGTATGCAGGGAGAATCATTAATAAAATCATTCTTAAAAAAGTACATAGACTAGTAAGTGCAGTATTTGGTAAAATCATTGGTGGCATGCCTCATTAATCCCGCCGGGGGATACATTACAGAAAATTGTAGGTAGTGTACCTCTTTAATCTCGCGCCAGCGAGATTACATTTCATTTGGCTCGTAGAGCCTAGCAGTGGACGTGGAGTGTTTTCGGATTCCCATGGTCCTGAGGAGGGCAGCAAGACTTTCCAGTACACATAAAAGAAAGATTAAGAATTGCATATTGAGAACTGCATCTCCAGTCAGGCCTACCTTATTGGTATATGCATCCAAGCGCAGGAACTGTGTGGTGATTGTGCAGATGCACCACTTTACAGGGGACCCCCAGGCACTATATTTAAAGGGTTTTTTCATGTTTATCGTTTCACTTTAAGCATCATTTAAATCACTGTTTTTTTTTTTTTAATTATCTTTTCTAGAAGTCTTTTTTTGGCCAATTGGGCAATCTCATCCACATTTTATTGATTGTGTAAAAACCTGACTGGCTTTTGAAGGAAAATGTTCTCTATTCTTTCAGAGACCACAGGCATGCTGACTAAACCCAACCCTGCTTTCGCTATACTACACCTTGGTATAGATAATTTCCACCATTATTATTATTATTATCATACAGGATTTATATAGCGCCGACAGTTTGCGCAGTGCTTTACTATATTAGGGCAGACAGTACAGTTACCATGCAATTCAATACAGGAGGAATCAGAGGGCCCTGCTCGTTAGAGCTTACAATATAAGAGGGAGGGTTAAATTATACGAAAGGGCAGTAAATGCAGGGGATGAGCTGATTGAGAAAATAAGGAGTGTAGTTGTTAGGAGGTGGCAGGATAGGCTTCCCTGAAGAGAAAAGTTTTCAGGGATCGCCTGAAGGCGGATAGATTTGGGGACAGTCTGACCGATTGGGTTAGGGAATTCCAGAGGATGGGAGAGGCTCGGGAGAAGTCTTGGAGGTGAGTATGAGAGGAGGTGATGAGGAAGCTGGAGAGCAGGAGGCCTTGGGAGGAGCGAAGAGGACGGTTAGGTTGGTATTTTGAGACAAGGCTGGTGATGTAGCTGGGAGCAGAGTTGTGGATGGCTTTGTAGCTGATTGTTAGTATTTTGAATTTGATTCGTTGGGCGAGTGGCAGCCAATGGAGGGATTGGCAGAGAGGGATGGCAGACGCTGAGCGGTTTGTAAGGTGGATGAGTCTGGCAGTGGCATTCATGAACTCTTGTCTTACCCATCTTGGTAACAGCAAAAATAGTAATAGCCGGGCACTGGACTCAAAACCAAACAGCCAACCCCTCTAAAGTAATAGATCTCATCAACATGCAATTTTCACTTGAAAAACTTAACTCCCATGTCAAATCCACTCGTTCTTTATTCGATAAGGTGTGGAAACCATGGATGGTTGTAACCATCCATGGATGTGGAAACCATGGACCTATTGTAATAGCTGTTGGTTCTAATTCCAGTGTATGAGACGGCTACTTTGAAGGCAATTTAAGTTGTTTCAGCCCTTTATTCTTCTTTGGAATTCTGTTACCGCATTTACTATGCTATTGGTATAATCTTAAAATTCAATAAAAATATTGCAAAATAAAAGTTTTTTTTGCATTGGTACATGTCCCCCAGGACAGTAACCTTGAGAACGGCGGCACTCCACCACGGATCAGAAATAACGAAATCTATTATATGCACCACCAACACCAGGACACAGACTAGGTTGACATGTTTCACACTGCTCCGAGGGCTTCCTCAAAAAAAAGTGTTCTGAGAAAGCACTGGGAGCAGTGTGAAACATGTCAACCTAGTCTGTGTCTTGGTGTTGGTGGTGTATAATGAATTTCGTTGTTTCTGATCCTTGGTGGAGTGCAGCCGTTCTCTCGGTTATTGGATTTATGCAGTGGTGAGCTGGGGCTGGCACCTGATTCCTCAGGTTTTGGATTCATTTCACCTGGAGCAGCAGTATCGTTGTCTGCCTGTTCCTCCAGGGCAGTACCCGGGGCCCCCATACCCTTTTTATGGCCAATAACTTGCATATAAGCTTTTAAGATGGGGACTTTTTGATTTCTTAGGTTCGGGTCCCAAAGGCCTTATATTATCTAAAGCAATAAAGACTAGGCACCACCTCACGGCGGC
>BLSH010495103.1:34131-45305 GCA_018402905.1 Glandirana rugosa | reverse complement strand
GACACTGGCAAGCAGGGGGATAAAGATCCACGAACAAGGTAAAACCATGTGGACCTTCCCCCTCATAGGCAGAGGGGCGTGAGAGATAGCGGACACTGCTGGGCTACAGGCTCACAGGCCATGACGTCCTACAGGACCCCCACCGCTTACGGGATGGACGCTGGAAGGTCCCGACGACGACCTCAGCGGACCCCACGGGCACCGAGCACACCTACGCCCCGAGGACAGAGTACGCTGGTAGAACCTCGAGGGTGCGTACGCGGGAAACGTCTACTATAAAATGAGAACGAATGATTTAGAATAGTTAATTTGTAAATTAGAAAAACGCCTGAATTTTTCAAGGATGGACATAACATTCGGGAGGGTGGTTAGCGGAGCTGATAAGAAGAGTAAAATATCATCTGCAAAGGGCGCATGCGTGGGAGCTCCAAGATGGTCGCATGAGACAGGAGCCCCGCATCCACACGAGCCACGGGCACCCCAGGCGACTCCAGCAGCAGCCCTGGAAGGTCGCAGGTAGGGCATTCGCCACCCCCAGGACATCCTGCAGTACCGGACACTCGGACATCGGGTCGTCACAGGCGATAGAGAGTGCGGGGAGACGGATACTCCCCCTTCCAGGTGTACCAAAATGGAACAAGCACCTAGAAATAGGGGGACGAACGGTCACAGCAACCCTGGAGCTTTGCAGACAGGGTGTCTGCCATCTCCAGGACTCCCCACAGTTCCCGGGCATCGGGACGCTAAGAGCACGGGCAGTCAGCAATTCTATCAGCCGGGTGTACCAAAATGGCCGCGGCCTAGCACATAACGGAGGAGAGAACAATGGAATACAGGTAAGACCCACTCAAATGAGTTGATTGAGCACCAGGCCACAAGGAGAGACTTTTAACAGAGGTCTACATAACCCTACAAACGCTCCCCAGCGGAGCCATTCGAACAAGGGAGTACCAATATGGCCGCTGGAGCAGCCTAATGGACACAGCGCCACCTAGACCAGGAGGACAGTAAAGTAAAAGTTCACTGCTTATACCTCTGGGCTAGATCTAGAAAGCTAGGAGTATAAACATATTTCCCTGCTTTTGAGGGCTCCCCCCTTCTGGACTCATAATAAGTTACAGTTTAAAGGTACCCAAACATCTCCTCTCTAGTCTTACCTAATACTATCCTGAATGCAGGGGTCAAATGTTAGTAGATCACTTTCAAAAACTTTTCAAAAGTCTGACCAGACCCTGAATCCAGACATGGCCACGGCGGGTGCTAGTCTTACTGCAAATTCTGAAGAGACAACATCGGAGCATAGGCCCATCCTCTCGCTGGCCACTCTCACTCTCACCCCTGGGCCTAATCTAACCGCACATCTTCCTCTTTCTGCATCTCCGGCTTCTACGGAATCACTAATACGCCACACAATGGGTGACATCTTGGCAACTCCGGTAGGCCTTCTCTCCTCAACCCATCAGGAGACACATTCTCCCAGCCTCCTGACCCAAGATTCGCCCCTTAACACGGCAGATCTTTTTCTGAAATTCTCAAATCTTTTGGAAAGAGGTCTAGCGAACACCGCTGCAAAAATAACAGGAGATACAGACTGACTTTCAGAACTTAGGTTCCAGAATGGAAGCAATAGAACAAAAATTGAATGTCACAGTGGCCAATACTAACCAAAACTCCGAACACATTCAAGTCTTGCAAGATCAACTGGACACAGCCCTGCCAAGAATAGATGATCTCGAAAACAGATCAAGCCGATACAACTTTAGGATGAGGGGTCTCACTGAATCTGTTGCAGATATCATACCAGCAGTCCAGGACTTAAATACTTCATTGATTCCCAACGTGCCTAAACACAGGTTAGAATTGGATAGAGCCCACAGGGCCTTAGGCCCCCCCAAGGAAGGATGGATCTCCGAGAGATATAATGGTGAAACCACACTTCTACGGCATTAAAGAGGAAATTATGAAAGCTTCCCGCTCCAAATCTTCTATCCTTTGCATGGGATTCCAAGTTCAAATCTTTGCGGAACTATCACCCACCACTATTCAAAGGAGGAGAACCCTTAAACGGCTTCTCCAAGTACTTCAGCAAAAAGAGTTGAAATACTGGCGGGCCTTCCCGTTAGCAGTAAAATTTCTCCATAAAGGGAAAACATTCTCCTTTTCCATGCTACCTGAAGGGGAAAAGCTTATTTTACCCCTGCACCTTATCTCCCAAGAAGGCCCGATGGACCTAACTGATCCTACGTTCTCCCACACAAAAAGTCCTCTACCAGCAAGCCCGGTCTCGCCACTATGGTCTAAATCAAAGAGTAAGAAAGCTAAGGACAATAAACCTCCTTAACCAAGTTTGAGGGGTAATCTTGGTACTGCCTCCTTCCTTACAGCCCAGTTCTTGTTTTATTCTTGTTGTGTTCATTGCCCTTTACCTATATGGAGAACTGGGAAAATTTCTAGGTGCCTCTCTATGAAGATCCAGATCTGAGAGCCATCTAGTTTCTACACCTATTTCCTTTTTGCCCGGCTTACCTGGTTTGATTTTTATTATTTCTTTTTGAAGAGTTTCTTACTATTTGGACAATGCAATGCAACAGAGGCTTAGAAAGGTTAAGCACCTTAGCAACTAGTTTCCACACTCAGTTTTCAGGCCATTTTCCCTGACGAATGGAAACTAGGGCTCTACCTTACTTTTTAGATATCTGAACTGCTTTGATAATTGTTACATTTCAAGTTATTTGAGTGGTACTTTTAGTTAGTTTGGAGCCTGGGGTGACTAAGGCCCGAGTGGGTCTCCATGTACCTACACTTATCCTCGGGACTTCGTTGGAACTCCTTGGGATAAGTTGTCTGCCCCGGATGGGTCAGACGTCTTGTTCTACCAAGTTTTTGGTTGTCGTTGGGCCTTCCCCTTGGAGGGCAGGGATGGTGGGTCGGGGAGGTTTTCTTTCCCCCCGGGCACCACCCCCTATAGTTTCATTTGAGATTATCAATCTCAACCATGTTTCTTTCATTTCTATCTCTCACCTCTTCTTTTCTTTCTTCCTCATAATGCACCCAGATTTTCTTCTTCGTTGCACCCGAGGCCGAGTCAGCCAACTAACCCTTATGATTTTCGAGTATTCTAGGACTACCTTCGTAACAGGCGAAGTTGCTAGGTTAATGGTGAGTACCAAAGCATTCACAAGCTTTATTTCCCACAGAGTCCATGGCTGGGCCACCACCAAGACACCTTAAATTTGCCACCCACAATGTTCAGGGTCTTAACTCCACTAAAAAAAGGAGGAAAGTATTTGACTACTACAAGGCTCTTAAGTTAGATGTAGTGATGATACAGGAAACTCACTTCCCTCAACGGTATAGCCCCAAATTCCTCCGCTCACATTTCTTCACCTTTTTCTTGGCCAAAGCAGAATCCAAAACTAAAGGGGTAGCCATCTTAATCTCCAAAAAATGTGGATTCTCCCCATGCCTAGAACTTAAAGACCCAGAGGGAAGATTCCTACTGGTTAAGGGCACCATGGAAGGACACCTATATACACTAGTCTCTTATTACGCTCCAAACAAAGGGCAATCGACCTTTTTCAAAACGTTTTTGGATTACATTACCCTTTTTTAGAAGGTAGAATCATTCTAGGGGGACACTCTAATGTCGCCTTTGATCAGGGACTTGACAAATCTAGACCCCTAGGTCACCAACTAACACGCCCATCCAAAGCAAGTCTAAAAATCGCTAAATTGTTACATACCTTCAATATAGCAGACGCCTGGAGGGAGTTCAACCCAACCAAGAGAGATTATACCCACTTCTCCCCTCCGCATAATTCTTATGCACGGATCGACCACCTTCTAGTTCGCACAGACTTAATTCCCTCCATAACACAAGCCGCATGAGGGACACAACCCTCTCAGACCACTCTATCGTATTGTTGCAGATTCGGTCTGACCCGCAATATGCAAGAAGGCTACAATGGAGACTGAACGAATCATTGCTTACTAACCCGGTTCATGTATCTGAGATTAATAACGCCCTCAAGGAATATTTTATTAATAACAATAAGGAAGAGACGTCAGCAGAAATCCTCTGGGTGGCTCACAAAGCCTGCATTAGAGGAAAACGTATCCAGTTATCCTCTCGTTTAAAAAAGGAGCGTAAGGCAGATATAGTCAAACTTGAAAACACTTACCAAACTCTTAAGAAATGACATAAGACGTGCCCTTCTAATTCCCTCACCGCTAGACTGTATATGTGTGTATATATATATATATATATATATATATATATATATATGTATATACATTTTTTTTTTTTTTTTTTTTTGAACTGGATGGACTTGTGTCTTTTTTCAACCTGACTAACTATGTAACTATGTAACTATGTAACTATGTAGACTGGATAACGCTAGATTAGATTTAAATATGGCTCTTACGGCTAAAGCCGAAAAATCTATCAGGTGGAGTGGACAAAAATTCTACATGCAAATTAATAAGCTAGGAGCCATGCTGGCCACAAGACTCTCTCCAAGACCTCGCCACTACTCTTCCCAAAATCAGGATCCCGGGTCAGGGTCTTACCTCTAACCCGGTGACTATACTAGACGCCTTTCATAAATTCTATTCTGAACTATATTTTTGGATATAAAAAGTCGCGCTAATAAATTTAGATAATTATAAAGTGCAAATTAGGAGTTATGTTGCAAACCCCACATAAAAAGTGAATACACATAGGTGTGCATACACCACCAAAAATTAGTGTTAATTAAATAAGGTGCAAAAAAAAAGTGAATCATGCAATATAAAAATACATTCATAAAGAACACAAATTTGTAAACATATAAAGTTCATCAGCAGTAAAAGAGTGGGTTTCAACAGTCTCTATTGCTAGTACAGGTACAGGTTCCAGATCACCATAGAATATAAGGAAGAAATTGGTTGCTTTGTGGAAAGTTCCAAACAGTTGAGGTAGGGGTCACCAGAGTTTCGGAATTCTCTTATATTATCCTCCACCACTTATCTAAGCACCTCCAGTGAGAGAGAGGGGTAAGGTAATGCTCTTACCAGATAACACGACCCACTATCTCTAGTAAGGGTCAGAGGAGCCAGCAGATATAACCCTCTGCAGGGTATAGGGTAGTGACGAAATGGTAGACTCTTCTTATGTGAACGGAACTCCGTTATTTCTGATTCAAAACCTCAAACTCTCAAATTCCCAGTATAGATGGCATATAAAGGTGATAGAAAATCCACATAGTGTGATACCGTACAACCAGATTTATTAAAAATGTAAAACCAAGGTACTCACAAACATCCAGACATTAAGCACATTGGATACAGTGTAAAAACAGCCGGCAAAACGCGATAACCCGTCAGTTCGGGATCACATGAGGCATGGTGATGTCAGCGCGTATCTCCGCCCTACATGTTTCGTCATATCTGACGTCTTCCTGGGGCCCCTGGAGGTGCTTAGATAAGTGGTGGCGGATAATATAAGAGAATTCCGAAACTCTGGTGCCCCCTACCTCAACTGTTTGGAACGTTCCACAAAGCAACCAATTTATTCCTTATATTCTATGGTGATCTGGAACCTGTACCTGTACTAGCGATAGAGACTGTTGAAACCTACTCTTTTGCTGCTGATGAACTTTATTTGTTTACAAATTTGTGTTCTTTATGAATGTATTTTTATATTGTATGATTAACTTTTTTTTGCACCTTTTTTAATTAACACTAATTTTTGGTGGTGTATGCACACCTAGGTGTATTCACTTTTTATGTGGGGTTTGCAGCATAACTCCTAATTTGCACAATCCCCTAGACCAGTGGTTCTCAACCCAGTCCTCAAGTACCCCCTACAGGCCATATTTTGGGAATTTCTCTTAGATAAAATAGCTGTCCAAAATACCAAGCCATTGACTCTGATTTAAAGCATCTGTGCAAGATTAAGGAAAACCTGAAAACATGGCCTGTTGGGGGGTAAATGAGGACTGAGGTTGAGGACCACTGCTGTACGTGATTCTGCGGAGGAGGGCTGCCCTGTAACAGTAAAGTGTTATAGTGTGGTGCTTAACTGGTTAATGCTGTGGAGTAGTTGTGTCATGTATCTGGATTTAGAGCCTGATGTGAATAGGGAGGCATCTGATACAGCTCCGGCTCAGGGACTACTGGTAGGGAAACATTGGTCATGAGAGCACGGTGAGGTATGTGTGCCTACAGGGTGTTCAGTAGACTGTGCAGATGGGTAGCTGGTGCTTCTCCAGGGATGAGTTAGATGAGATGGACAGCTGTTGGTGGGAAGATGCAGCAGACACCCAACTGGCAGATTGCAAGCTGGCCGATGACATGTTGCAGGTGCAGAGCAGGCTGGCAGAGAACAGATATATAGTGTACCGGCCAGGAAATACTTGGCAGACAGGGTGAGGCAGGAGACAAGGCCAGGCAAGCCGGGTCAGAAACAGATGGGCATATCAGGCATAGGCAGCAGGCAGAAGAATAGTCAGAACAGAGTCAGAGGTCAGGGTATGTGGCGTTCAAGCATGGTCAGAGACAAGCTGTGTCAGTAACAGGAGTCAAACACAGAAACTGGCTGAAGATCAGACAGCAACCTGCCACTGCAACCATTCTACTTAAATAGTGCATTTGGCACCAGTATTAGCGGCAGGTGGACGCGAGCGCCCAGGCATGCGCACCACATAAAAGTGACAAATAAAACAGAGACAAATCTCTGAGGTTCTACCTCTATATGACAAGGAAGAGCTGAGATAAACACTGTAAAAGTAAAACAATTGAGCTGCTGTGGAAGGTCAGCATTTTTATTTGGGATGGGATTTGGGTTTGGGTTGAGCATGGGTTCAAGGTGAACCCAAGCTGGAAATGCCAAATGTCTGCGCAATTTCAGAGCCATAGCAACAGATTACTAATAATGAACTTCTTGGCCTTGGAACATAAGTCAGGTGACTGAGAGAGCCCAAAAATTGAGGATATATTTTATGTGTCAGCTCCCTTACTAAAGGATCCCAACAGACATTTTTCGGTGTGTATTGGAGCAGACAAGGAGGGTTCCCCCATCGCAAGCCGCTTGCTCTGGGGACACTCAACAGGAGGGAGTGCCTGCTCTGTGCAAAACCGGTGCACAGAGCAGGTAAGTATGAATTGTTTGTTATTTTTTTGTTGAAGAGACTTTAATATCACTTTAATATTACGAAGCCCAGATTTTATCCTCCCCGCATGAACCTGGAGCATTGCAGGTCCCAACAACAAGTTCAGATGTAGGGGTTACTATCTAGGGGGTTTTTTTGGCCATGCTACTGAGGGGACCTAAATGCTTTACAGGTAAAATAATAAAAGAAATGATCATATTACAAAGCTGCACAGATTTTTAATATCCACTGGGGTAGAGTTGAGCGAACTGTAAGGTTCGGGTTCGTACAGAACTTTGCGGTGTCTGTGACCAGGACCCGAACCCGGACATTTGAAAAAAAGTTTGGGTTTGAGTTCTGGGTTCGGGTATTTGATCACGCATGTTGAATAGCTGCAGGGCAGCCAATCAACAAGCGTTTCACTGCTTTGCCCTTAGAAGCCATCACAGCCATGCCTACTAATGGCATGGCTGTGATTGGCCAGTGCATCATGTGACCCAGCCTCTTTATAAGCTGGAGTCACTTAGTGCTGCATGTCACATGCTCTCTGGGTAGTGTAGGGAGAGGATGCTGCCGGTGCTGTGAGGGACAGATTGCAGATAGATAGATAGGTAGAGATTACTACTACTACTGCTTTTAGGGACAGATTGCAGATCTCATCCTGCATTACAGAACAATCTGACTGGACTAGATAGAGTCTACTGCTTAGAGGGACAGATTATTGTTCTATAATCATCTCCTAGTTCTATAGAGAGAGGTTCCTGCTGTTGCTGTAAGGGACAGATTATTGTTCTAAAATCATCACCTACTCCTATAGGGAGAGGTTCCTGATGTTGCTGTAAGGGACAGATTATTGTTCTAAAATCATTTTGCAGCCCTCTAGCACTTTCCAGGACTCTTTTACAGTCATTTTTGTGCCAAAAAGTTCGGGTCCCCATTGAATTCAATGGGGTTCGGGGTAAAGTTCGGGTCAAGTTCGGTACCAAACCCAGACTTTTTTTCCGAAGTGCGTCCGAACCCACCGAACCCGAACATCCACGGGTTCACTCAACTCTACACTGGGCCCCTTGACTGCGTAGGCTATTTTTTGGAAAGGTGTGAACTTAGCCTTTGACATTGGACGTTGTGTCCAAAGTGCTTTGTACAATGTTTTTAAACGGTGAAGTGAAATGTTCATGTTAACTTTTGTATATAATAAAATGTATACATTTTTAGTAGTGGTGATTTATATTGATATCTCATTGTTACATATAAATTCCCTGAATGGTAGGTATACTGTATATGGATTTTGTCATTGTCGGTAGGGGACATCTAGGTCACCTTCATGTTTATAACCATCAACCCCACCTATTTGATGTTGAACTGGATAAAATAATAGTACAGATATAAAATGATATAAAATAAAAGTGAAATCTGTCAGAAGAGATTCAGAGAAGACGTATCATGGGATGCAAATCTCTCCAGGATCTGGTTGCCGGGTTTGATAACACATTATAAGGTTTCATAGGAAATGATTTGCTTCCTCTGAAGCTCAGGAACATATTCAAAAGAAATAAACCGCGTTCTATGAAAAGAATATGTTGACCACATTTTTTGCTTATTATAGCATCTGCCTTGTGTCTGGGATGAAAAAATAAATAGAAGTTTGTTATAATAAATGTAAACTCTGACAGGATGATACTTCTTCTCACTTTTTTTCTCATCTGTCGTATTTCAGTGCTACTGATCTCCGCATTTAAGTGATGTAATTTCTCAGGGTGGGTTTCCTGATGGTGACAACAGTGGGCCATGTCTGTATAATGTGTGCTAAAACTGTCACTTGTAGTCTCCATGTTCTTCAGTGTTGGTTTTATGTACCCCTTACTCATTCTCATAGAGGAGGGTGGTATCTTGATGCCTTCCTTATTGTTGAAGGGGATTTCCAAATTGCAATATGCCCCCCACACACAGACCCCTACAACCATTGGGCCAGGGTTGTGGGGAAGAAATCCTTGTCCTTATCCATAAGCATGGGGATAAGGTGCTTTGCTAGGGGGACCCCTATATGTTGAGGGCATGTGGCATGGTATGGTTCATGCTTGCCTCCTCCTTTCTTGGAATTTTGGAGGGACCTCATGCTTTTTATTTATTGTTTTTGCATGGGATTCTTCAATCAATACCATTTGGTTGGCATCCCTTCTTAGAAAATAGTAAGATAATGATATAGCTTTAAATTTCCCTTAAGGCTACTGGTACTCAAAAGCATTCAGAACTTGGGTGGTTAATATATTTACAGTACTGGTATGCCCACCAGGTCCCCAGTAAGATAGTTCAAGTACCGTGATATGTATATAATCCATTAGATTGCTAATTCATGATCCCAGGCTATGTTCTGGGCAGGTGGCATGTCAAGGAGTAATCCTTTAATCAGTTAGTCAGCAGTTAGTGCTGGAAGCGTACAAAGAAAGGATAGATTATCCAAAGTAAGGGTCAAGGCAGGAAACATTCACAGAATGAGTCCATCATCCAAAGTAATGGTCAAGGCAGGGAACATTCACAGAGAGAGCCCATCATCCAAAGTAATGGTCAAGGCAGGAAACATTCACAGAATGAGTCCATCATCCAAAGTAATGGTCAAGGCAGGGAACATTCACAGAGAGAGCCCATCATCCAAAGTAATGGTCAAGGCAGGGAACATTCACAGAGAGAGCCCATCATTCAAAGTAACGGTCAAGGCAGGAAACATTCACAGAATGAGTCCATCATCCAAAGTAATGGTCAAGGCAGGGAACATTCACAGAGAGAGCCCATCATTCAAAGTAATGGTCAAGGCAGGGAACATTCACAGAGAGAGCCCATCATTCAAAGTAATGGTCAAGGCAGGAAACATTCACAGAGAGAGACCATCGTCCAAAGTAATGGTCAAGGCAGGAAACATTCACAGAATGAGTCCATCATCCAAAGTAATGGTCAAGGCAGGGAACATTCACAGAGAGAGACCATCGTCCAAAGTAATGGTCAAGGCAGGAAACATTCACAGAATGAGCCCATCATTCAAAGTAACGGTCAAGGCAGGAAACATTCACAGAGAGAGCCCATCATTCAAAGTAATGGTCAAGGCAGGGAACATTCACAGAATAAGTCCATCATCCAAAGTAATGGTCAAGGCAGGAAACATTCACAGAGAGAGACCATCGTCCAAAGTAATGGTCAAGGCAGGAAACATTCACAGAATGAGTCCATCATCCAAAGTAATGGTCAAGGCAGGGAACATTCACAGAGAGAGCCCATCATTCAAAGTAATGGTCAAGGCAGGAAACATTCACAGAATGAGTCCATCATCCAAAGTAATGGTTAAGGCAGGGAACATTCACAGAGAGAGCCCATCATTCAAAGTAATGGTCAAGGCAGGGAACATTCACAGAGAGAGCCCATCATTCAAAGTAATGGTCAAGGCAGGGAACATTCACAGAGAGAGCCCATCATTCAAAGTAACGGTCAAGGCAGGAAAAATTCACAGAGAGAGACCATCGTCCAAAGTAATGGTCAAGGCAGGAAACATTCACAGAATGAGTCCATCATCCAAAGTAATGGTCAAGGCAGGGAACATTCACAGAGAGAGACCATCATTCAAAGTAACGGTCAAGGCAGGAAACATTCACAGAGAGAGACCATCGTCCAAAGTAATGGTCAAGGCAGGGAACATTCACAGAATGAGTCCATCATCCAAAGTAATGGTCAAGGCAGGAAACATTCACAGAATGAGTCCATCATCCAAAGTAATGGTCAAGGCAGGGAACATTCACAGAGAGAGCCCATCGTCCAAAGTAATGGTCAAGGCAGGAAACATTCACAGAATGAGTCCATCATCCAAAGTAATGGTCAAGGCAGGAAACATTCACAGAGAGAGACCATCGTCCAAAGTAATGGTCAAGGCAGGAAACATTCACAGAGAGAGACCATCGTCCAAAGTAATGGTCAAGGCAGGGAACATTCACAGAATGAGTCCATCATCCAAAGTAATGGTCAAGGCAGGAAACATTCACAGAGAGAGACCATCGTCCA
>BLSH010495103.1:20398-34121 GCA_018402905.1 Glandirana rugosa | reverse complement strand
TACCCGAGAGAGACACTTACAAGGGACGGAACTGGTAATGAAACCTACTCAAAGTAATGGTCAAGGCAGGGAACATTCACAGAGAGAGCCCATCATTCAAAGTAACGGTCAAGGCAGGAAACATTCACAGAGAGAGACCATCGTCCAAAGTAATGGTCAAGGCAGGGAACATTCACAGAATGAGTCCATCATCCAAAGTAATGGTCAAGGCAGGAAACATTCACAGAATGAGTCCATCATCCAAAGTAATGGTCAAGGCAGGGAACATTCACAGAGAGAGCCCATCATTCAAAGTAATGGTCAAGGCAGGAAACATTCACAGAGAGAGCCCATCGTCCAAAGTAATGGTCAAGGCAGGAAACATTCACAGAATGAGTCCATCATCCAAAGTAATGGTCAAGGCAGGAAACATTCACAGAGAGAGACCATCATTCAAAGTAATGGTCAAGGCAGGGAACATTCACAGAGAGAGACCATCATTCAAAGTAATGGTCAAGGCAGGGAACATTCACAGAGAGAGCCCATCATTCAAAGTAACGGTCAAGGCAGGAAACATTCACAGAGAGAGACCATCGTCCAAAGTAATGGTCAAGGCAGGGAACATTCACAGAATGAGTCCATCATCCAAAGTAATGGTCAAGGCAGGAAACATTCACAGAATGAGTCCATCATCCAAAGTAATGGTCAAGGCAGGAAACATTCACAGAGAGAGCCCATCATTCAAAGTAATGGTCAAGGCAGGAAACATTCACACAGCGTGTACAAAAATAAAAGTTCACAAACTTACAAAACGTGGTAATAGTTGCATAGAGATGTATATAATAGTACAATTACTAATGACTGGGGAACATCAGTGAAATACTTATCAAAACGTCAGAGAAGAGCAAAAAAATACAGGAAGGTGTAATACCATAACTATATCGATAACACCCTGACATGAGGAGACCCGCAGCCCCCCTGGTCACCCCGACTGGGAACAAACTGTGACCAGGGGGACAAGCAGAATCCCCCCCTGCCCTTGGCGTCCTTAAAACAGACAGGATTAAAGGAATATAATCTCTGAAATATCACATGAGACTATACGAAAACAGATCAATGTTCCCCTTTTTATATACCTCTTGGTGGAGGTCTTTAATGACCCCCTCTGAGCACCTAGTTATGGAAGAGAAAAACATTCCCTATTACAAAAAGACCCTATCAGACAAATGGAGATATAGATAGAGTCTAACTAAAAGAGACTGAGAATAATGGAACTTAAAGAAGGATAGAAAGCCAGAAGGAAGGCAAGAGGAGGAGAAAAAAAAAAGGGGGGGGGGGACATTTTGCATTTTTTTATCCTACCTTTTTGTTTTTTAATTTTATCCAAAATATGGTGACCTTGACTGTTGACCCTGACCTTGATCCTAACACTAACCCTGGCAACCTTGATTTTGTTATTTCTTTCTTTATTTTTAATATTCAATAGATTTTATTTTTTTTACACACTTTGGTTTATTTAATTTTCCTCTCCTGCAAGAAGAGGAAAACACAATGTATCTTTTTCTTCATTCAGAAAAGGAAGTAACACCACAGGGGGTGATAGCCAATTACAGTGATCAGGTGACCCAGAGCCGCCATTCCCGGGTCCCTGGGGCGGCCCGTCCATTGTGGGTGCACGGGCTCCACCTCCCCTATCCCTGCTGCTGCAGCCCCCTATCCATGCGTGCGGCCCCTTTCAGGACGTCGGGCGCATGAATTACAATTGTGGGGGTGTGCAGGGGTGTGTTTTTTTGAAGCACCAATTAGCGCCAGAGGATCTAATGGGCTTCAAAATAGGGTGGGGGGGGGGGGGGGGGGGCAGAGCATTGCGTCTGGAGCCCACCCAGGTGTATTGCAACAGTCCTCCTCTCGGCCATTCGGGAAGCGGTGGGATACCCATCACCCGATTGGCTGAAAAGAAAGGCGATCCTATTGGACACCTAGGAGGAGGAGGGGAGGAGCTAGAAGCCACCATGGAGGAGAGAAGTCCGAGCCGAGCCGCTGAATGCTGTCCACCACCCGACATGAAGGAGTAAGTGCCAGACTGACTGCAAACAGCGGGGGGTCATCAGCCTGTGCAGTGTGCAGTGTCCCTGTGCTGGTGTTGGGTGTCATAGATCAGCTGGATTCATCTCCCTCATTCCTCCAGCAGCAGTTCACGGTGCCTGGCTGTCAGTCCGTGGGTGTAGATGGGAGGGGATCAGAGCACACACAGCCTGTTAGTACCGGGAACCCAGACTGACCAGCAAACACGCGGGGGGGTGCCGCTCATAAAGGGGATCTGTGAGTGTTTGCCGCCCCCCCAAAAAAAACACCACTGCTGGGTCCCGAACTTTAGGGAGCATGTTGTGTAGCATGTCCCAACCCACGGCAGTGGCCCAGGTGATGTTGTAATTCTATTCCTCCCTCTATGCTCCGAATCCGATGGACCCTGCAATAGTTCTTAAACTCCATAAAACTACCACTAGTATACCCGGAACAGCTAGCGACCCCAAACTCCCCCATTTCTCAGGAAGAGGTACACAGGCGAGTTTTGTAAACTCATGATAGACTCTGTTAGCCCCTCGCTCTTAGGCGTTTATAATGACATATGGTCTGGAGGTTCCTATATGCAGTCCAGTAACCAAGCCATTATAAAACTCTTAGAAAAGAAAGGGAAAGACCCTCTAGAACCAGGTTCATACAGGCCCATATCCCTTCTTAACTTGGGCTCCAAAATGTTGTCAAAAACGGTGGCAAATAGATTGGCCGAGATTGTTCCAACCCTGATCCACCCAGCCCAGTCAGGCTTTGTTAAAGGTAGAACGGCCTCTCTCAATATACGCAAGGTGATGATGGCTATGGCATATGCATCCAAGAACATCAGTAGCAACACCGCCATCATCACCTTGGATGCAAAAAAGGCATTTGATAACATTAACTTTGATTGGCTCTTCTTAGTCCTTGCTAAATTTGAATTTATAGACCCATTCACACATTTTATCCGCCAAATGTACTCCTCCCCCTCGGCTAGACTCGTAGTTGCAGATATTCTGAGTAAAGAGTCCAACCTTCATAAAGGGACTAGACAGGGTTGCCCGCTATCTCCTCTCCTCTTTAATGTCGCCCTTGAACCCTTATCAAGACATCTTCTCTTTAATGCCCCCCTACATGGTATCCCAATAGGAAATCAAGAACTCAGGACTGCCCATTTCGGCAGACGACGTGCTCATTTTCACAACACACCCACAGGCCGACGCCAACACCATCAAAAGACATCTTCGACACCTTTAAAGTTTGCTCAGGGCTTAGAATCAATTATAGCAAAAGCAAAATTTTCCTTCTGGGCACTCGGAAACCACCACCATGGATAAACTCCCTACCTTTCTCCTTAGCCTCGACACACATTACCTATCTGAGCATACAGATAGAGAAAACCCCCTCATCTATCTACCAACTAAACTTTCCTCCTCTTTTAGACAGGAACTTGAGAGTTGGATGGACCTTCCACTCTCGCTCATGGGGAGATGCCACCTCTTCAAAATGACTAGCTTTGCCAGACTATTATACCCTCTACAGACGATACCACTGTTATTGAAACACAAAGATGTACAAAACCTTAATCAATCTGTCACTAAATGCATTTGGCGTGGGGAGAAACCACAGATAGCCTTCAGAAAGCTATATCTCCCCAGGTGCAAGGGTGGTGCGAGTGTCGCCAATGTCAGGTTATACAATTTGGCTTGTCTACTCCGCATAGGGATGAATTGGATTCCTCAGAACTCCCACTACTCCAATTACTCTCTGGAATCCCATATGGCTCAGCCCTTCTCACTACCAGCTCTTCTCCACAGCAACTGGAACCCCTGATGCCTGACTTCAAATCAAGCATACTTCTAATGGATATCATCATAGCCTGGAAAGAATCACGCAAACTCCTGAATTTACCACCATATTTCTCTAAACATCTCCCAATAAGGGGACACCCAGATTTACCCCCAGGTCTCCTCTATGAGGCATTTAAAAAATGTGATAAAAAAGTCTAACTATCTTCGCATCACTTTGTGACCCGCTAACAGGGAAGCAAAAACCCTTCCAAGACATAGCCAAAGATTTCTCTTTACCCTTTCACGTGTTTACTACCATTCTCAGTGCCTCAGCTACCTCAGGGCAACCTGTAGCAAAGGTCCCAAACGTTCATAGACAAACTAATCAGGAAAGGAGCTTACTCGATCTCAGATATCTATAGACCACTGAGGCTGGCCACACTTCAATCCCCTTATAGCCACATCCACTGCCTGGTTGAAACACTTCACCATAGATCAACTCCCGGAAAAAATCCTCAAAAGATACAAAACAACAATGGGCCTCACCCCCTGCGAGTCGTGGAGAGAAACCCATTTGAAGATTCTTCACCTAGCCTTCATTACCTTCATCAAAACCAAAAATGATCCTCAGGCTGCGCTCAAATCTACCCCTCTTTGGCACATAGACTCTGGGAATGCCCAAAAATTGAGAGCTTATGGTCCCAAGTACTATCATACATCACGGCAATCACCTCTGCCCAGCTTCCCAAAGACTCCCTGCCCCTTCTATTTGGTTACTGGGATGCCATAGCACAAACACGCATAGAAACTGGATTCAGACCACCCTTCCGATAACACGCAAAACTATCCTAAAGAACTGGATACGACCTGCCAAGCCCTCTCTGGCTCAAGTCAAAAGAGAGCTATTGCAACTCCTATACAGAGAAAGGCTTACTGAAGACCCCTCCCATCCCACAGCCAAAGCGTGGTCCTTCAATAAATGGGATCCTTTCATATCAGCTACCTTATCTCCACAGGAAGCAGAGTCTTTTAAACAATCCCCCTACCTATATTATGATGGACTTCGAGAAATATCTGATACCATGTACTAAACAGTCTATAAATCTACATGAACTATTGGGCATTTAAGGGCCCCCACGGGCCACTCCCTTGTTCCCCCCTAGACTCCCTCATCTGAACTTTGAACTTGGTTCTCCAAATCAGGGCAACACAGGAGCACTGGGTCCATCCAACCAGAGTTTGAAATGTTGTTTTGTGTGGTTCGTGATGCTGTTGGCAAGTCTTTGATTCCTTCTCTTGATGCCTCTCCCCCTAACATAGGAGAGGGAGATACATCAACGAACGACGGATCTCTAACTACAGTTGGTATTTGCAGGCCTACCCCCCCATAGTTCTCCTGTCTTTTTTTCTTCTTTTTCTCCCTCCCCCCCTAAGATCTAAGGAGCAAAGAAGCATGGTCAATAATGACAACTCTGTTACCTCCACATCTTTATGTGTTGAAAGGTTACGATGGATGTTATGGTTTACCCTCTGTATCACTGTACCCATAGGACAATTTTTATCAAGTCGTTATTGTCCAAGATGTGTATTATATTTGCAGAAAATTAATAAAGTCTTTTGAAAAAAGAAAAACTCTCATCCCCGTGATAATATACACCTTCCCCATAACTTGCATTTAGGGGGGATACACTGAGCCTTGTCCACATGCATCTGTCCATCGTTTTCCACTACAATTCCCAGTAGTAGAATGGGTCCCACTGTGCACTTACACAAGCTCCACACGTGCACTTGACTTAACTCTTGGACTTTTGTAGCTCTGTACGGGATGGGAACCTCTGCAGTACAAATCCACTGTTGCTCTGGGAAACAGACCGCTGGTTGAAGGAGGGCTGATGACATCTCCCTCGCTACTAGAGGCCATTCTTCCTATAACCGGTACACACTACTGACCGGCTGCTTGATGAACTTCTGTTACCCTAGGTAACGACTTGTGTCCTCACACTGCTCCACTCCATAGCAATGTTCATCACCCAATGTGTATAAGACCCACTCGGTAGACTATGTGTGCCGGTTACTTGCAATACACCGTTTCAGTAACTTCAGACCAGGCAAGGACAATGCATCAAATGCTTTACTTAGAAAAGCGCAAAGGTTAATTACAGAGTCCAACATTCACAGACAGAAATCTTCCATAAGGCTAGGTTCACATCTATGTGGTTGCGGTTGATGCAGTTTTTTTTTTTAAATATAGATTTTATTGAAGAAATTATCAGGGGTATACAGGTACAGTGGAGCAGGGCAAAAATTGCCTAGTGTGGAACAGAATATCATAACACGATATACATTTACCTGTCTAGCATAGATCACAGAGTAGAGGGAACCAGAAACAATAATAGAAATAACAAAAGGGACCACCAGATGGAATAATGTCTCTATTATTAGAACACCAAGTGGGAGAGAGGAGGGGTGGGGGGCTATTACTGTAAGGGTTTCCAATTTTATTCCTGAAGTCCAGGCAGGTAGAGTCATTGGGCAATGGCAGCTGATCAGAGTGGGGGGTGTTGTCCAGATATAGCTGAATGTTGAAGTTGGGCTTGCAGTCTTACAAGATTCCCTGATGACAAGGCCTTAATCAATGTCATCTTGCAGAAAGGTGGGTAAAGCACCTCCAAAGAATGTGAAGGATTCCCCTATTTTTTTTTATGTCTTCCGTTGAGAGGGTAGCAGACATGAAGGGTTGCCATCTGTGGAAGAATGGCTTGTCTCGCCACAAGTAGGCATATCAGGGACCACTCTCTAGCTTGAGGATTGGTAGAGGGGGACCATTGAATCAGTTCTTTGTCCCAATGGTCGAAGATCAGTAGGAGCGGGTCCTTCAGAAGAAGAAGAAGGTTTATGTTCCTGATGTAGGAGATGATCTGGTCCCAGAATACAGAGATGAAGGAGCAGGTCAGGAAGCGATGGCCCAGGGATGGCCTTTGATGGCCGCAGAGAGGGCAGGAGGACACCTGTTGGCTAGATTTGTCCTTGAGGAAAGGGATAGAGTTTCTCTCCAACTTTTGTTGGGGGTAAGAATGAGAGTGCTGTTGTATTCACTCACAATCTTACCCACTAGATGAGGGTCGGTGAAGTCTTTATTCCAGTTGGAGATGCTTGTGGAAGTTGCTGGGTGGCTACCCTTTCTCAGGAGGGGCCTGTATATGTCAGCTATGTTGTAGGACTTTCTTTGGATCAATTCATCCAACTCGCTTGCTTTGAATCTCAGGTGGCTAGTCGGGCAGGAGGATCTGATATAGCTGAGACACTTCCACAAGAAGAACACATGCGATTTAGATACGTAGAACTCGTTTACCACAGTCAGGTGGCCGACCCGTAGTTAAATGGCAATGAGAGGAGAAGTTAGTGAGGCCAAGTTGTTCCCATAGGAGAAAACCTTGTGATCTTGTCCTGCTGGGCAGTCGAGGTTGCCCCTTATAGGGAGGTAGATGGACATGTAAGGCGAAATCTAGAATAGTTTCCTATATTCCCTCCATGCAATAGCCGTGGTCCTGAGGAGTAGATTGTGCTGGAGGCTTGCAGGAACACTCTTCCATTTTGTATGTAGTAGAGCGGTCACAGAATACGGATGGACCATGTCCCTTTCAAGACTGTCGTTGGAGTAACGGGCTGCCTGTGTGATCCAGTCCATACTAAACCTTAGCAGGCATGCAAGATTATACAACCTGATGTTAGGAATGCCAGCGCCCCCCTCGCTTCCGGGGAGATGTAGTTTGGGTAATGCTATCCGTGGTCGCTTCTTTCTCCAAACAAAAGCAGATATAGCTTTGTTGAGCAGTTGTATATCCTTGTGTTTAAGTAGAAGGGGGATAGTCTGAAGGGGGTATAGAAGACGGGCGAAGTCTGACCATTTTTACCAAGTGACATCTCCCCATGAGCGAGAGAGGCAGGTCCATTCAGTTGTCCAATTCCTGAATAATTCTAGTGATAAGAGGAGGGTAGTTGAGACGGTATAGAGAGAATGGTAGTTTGCCTATTTTAATACAAAGGTAGGTAATATGAGAGTGGGCAATTAGGAATGGGGAGGAGGTTAGCCATGCGAGGTTACGGGGAGCCCCTAACAGGAGAATTTCACTTTTTCGGTAATTTACTCGAAGACCGGAGCATAGTCTAAAATGATCAAAAATAGTTTGAATTGTGGCCAGGTCAGATGCTGGGTTAGAGGTGAATATAAGGATGCCGTCCACAAAAAGGGAGGACCGTAGGACCGTTTTCCCAATTGTTATTCCGTGCAGGGGGCAGTGTAGTTGATGAACCTTGATAGGGGTTCTAGGGCAATGTTGAACAAGAGAGGGGAGAGAGGACACCCCTGTCTGGTTCCCTTGAAAAGTCTAAATTTGGTTGTGAGGAGACCTGCCACCACCAGTTTGGCCGCCGGAGCCTGATACATAGATTTTATTAGGTGAAAGAAGGGGCCCGCAAAGCTCATCCTTGACAGAACTAAATGGAGCCATTCGAAACTAACATTATCGAAGGCTTTTTCGGCGTCCAGAGTGATGATGGCCTGGCCCTCTTTAGGGTCAAGTTTGGCGCCTTCTAGTACTGCCAACACCTTCATAATGTTTAGGGTGGCTGTTCTACCCTTGACAAAGCCCGATTGAGCAGGTTCAATGATATGGGGGATGATCGTGGCTAGTCTCTGGGCTATGATCTTAGACAGGATTTTAGCGTTGATGTTTAAGAGGGATATGGGTCTATAAGAGCTGGGGTCGGTGGTGTCTTTTCCTTTCTTTTCAAGTAGCTTGATAATTGTCTGGTTCCCGGTTGGGGGGTAAGGACCGCCTTCCCATAGGTGCGAGCAGAGGGCTTGTAGGGGAGGAATTATTTTATCCTGAAGGACTTTGTAGAATTCCCCGGTGAACCCATCCGGGCTTGGGGCTTTGAAAGGGGTTAGAGGTCTAATAACCTCTCTTATTTCTTGTCCTGTTATGGGCGAATTGAGCATGGCTACATGGGAGGGAGAGACTTTAGGTAGCTGTACCTGTTTAAGAAGGAGTTAGCTTTATCCATGTTTATGGGGTCAGGGGAGTACAGTGCGTAATAAAAGTCCAGCATGATCTGACTTATGTCCTCTGGTTTGGTTTTACAGAGTGCCCAAGGAGTTGTGAAGGGAGGTGATATGGGTAGGTTTGTGAGGGCCTTTACAAAGCCTTGCCAAGAGCTTACCCGCTTTGTTCCCGAATTTGTGAAGAGTGGCATCTAGGTGTGACCTTCGTATGAGCTCCACTTCGTCGGACCAGGATTCAAAGGCCTGCTTGGCTGCAAGCCATGTCGAGCGGTTGTCAGGTGAGTTTGAGTTGAAGAGAGCTTGTTGAGCTGACCTAAGGTTGGAGCTTGTCGCTTTGTATTGGGCTAGGGCAGTGGTTCTCAACTCCGGTCCTCGGGCCCCCCCAACAGGCCAGATTTTAAGTATTACCCTGGGGAGATGCAGACTAGAATACTGCAATCACTGAGCAGTAAAATTCTATCACCTGTGATTATTTCAGTTATCCTGCAAACCTGGCCTGTGTGGGGGGCCCGAGGACCGGAGTTGAGAACCACTGGGCTAGGGCATGTTTTTTAAAGGAGGCTGTGTAGGAAATTATCCGCCCTCTGAGGAAAGCCCTGCCTGCTTCCCAAAACAGGGAGGGGTCATTCATGTGGGGAGAGTTATGGGAAGAGTATTCCTGCCACGCTGCCTCAATATACAACTGGAAATCTGTGTTATTTTGGAGGTAGGGGGGAAATTTCCAGATGTTGGGTGATTGGGGGGAGTGTGTTGTGAAAGCCTATCGATACTGGGTCATGGTCAGAGATGACCAATTCGTGAATCTTAGATCCTGAGATCTTGGGGACTAGGGAGTCAGTACAAAAAAAGTAATCAATTCTCGTGAGGGTATTGTGGGAGTGTGAGAAAAAGGTATTTTCCTTTTTCCACTGGGTGTCTGAGTCTCCAGATGTCCGTCAGGCCCAAAGAGTTGATAGTGGAGGCGAGTAGAGTGGCAGGGGGGTTCGCAGATGTGGCATTGCTGTGTTTGGGTAATGCTCTGTCCTCCAGTGGGTGCATTAAGCAATTGAAGTCACCGCCTTTGATATGGGCTAAATCCGGGTATTTCAGAAGGAACGTGGACATGTCACTGAAGAATTGTTTTCCGGGAGTATTGGGGGCATAAATGCAGGAGATTTGGTACAGTGAGTTGTCAATTTCAACGTGGGCGGAGACCATACGACCCTGGTCGTCAGAGTCCACTGAAACAATTTTGTGGGATAGGTTTTTATGGAAAAGGATAAGAACCCCGGCTTTTTGGGATATGGCCCCGGAGCCTATCACCGAACCCACCCAGAGCTTATGCATGTGGGCGAAGTCTGAGAGCGAGAGGTGGGTTTCCTGTAATAGGGCAATATCTGCCTTGATTCTTTTTAGGTGGCAGAGGATTTTCATTCTTTTAAGAGGGGACCGAAGCCCTTTCACATTCCAAGTTACAACGTTCATGGGGGGGATCAGGGATTAAAGGAGAAAGGAGCTGATGTACTGCCTTAGAGCCCTCAGTGGAGGTGAGATTAGTTTTGAGGATTGGACTAGGTGTGATGGGGTAGCCCGGGAGGAATGAGGCGTGGAAGCCTGTGTGTAGAGGTAGTAAAAGTAGTAGGAGCAGGGAGGGATGGTAAACATAAGATACAAAAACTAAACATAAAGCTATAGCCAACATGTATTTCTCTTTTTTCCGCATGTGAAGGTTGCCTGTGGGTTCTCCCCTATAGAACCTCTGTTGTTCAATATTAAACAGCGTTGGGCCAGCATGGTATAATATGGGGCTCCAGTGGTGTTCCGGAGGCGGTAGAGAGAGGGAAACAGCACCTGCAGCTTAGGCATACGGAGCACGTAGAGTGAGATGCAAAAAAACCAAAACTAGCATATGCTATACTGCTCTATAGGAAGGCAGAAGACTGAGAACGGGCTATTTATGTCCCCTTGGGGGGGTAACACCTGTGAAGCAACAATATTCCAGAAGGGTGAGTAAGTTCGGCCGTGTGGTAGATCAAAGGGTTGCACTCATCGACGATTGGGGTTAGAAGCATCAGTGAATTTTGGTTGCTTGGGTGAGTCCTTGCAGGGGCTCCTTTGATCCAGGGGCTGCGTAGCAGAGTGTGGGACGGTGGTGGGGTCTGAGTGTGGAGAAGTCCGGAGCGAACGGAGGAAAAGTTCAGCTTCCGATGGATCATGGAAGGCAAGTTGCTCTCCATTAGGGGCTCTGAGGCGGAGGACCGCTGGAAAGGCCAAGGTGAATTTGATGTTTCTTTGGAAAAGTTGCGAGCAGACGTTCTGGAAGGCCTTTCTTTTCTTGGATACCTCTATGGAGTAGTCAGCGAAGATAAGGATTTTAAGGCCAACGATTTTCAGAGATCTGGACTGACGATATTTTTGCAAGATGTTCGACTTGTCCGCGTAGTTGAGATATCTCACTATGATGGGACAGGGGGTAGAGCGTTCGGCGTTGAGCGGGCCGAGGCGGTGAGCCCTTTCAACCAGTGCTGAGGCTGGAAGACCCAGGGCCTCGGGGATGTGTCTGGAGCAGAAGTCGGAAAAATTTTGGGATTGGAACTTTTCCAGAATGCCCACAAAGCGCAAATTGTTCCGTCTCGATCTATTTTCCAAATCTTCGAGCTTCTTTAGTATAAATTGATTGGTCTTTTCTTGGGATTGTTCAGTCCCTTGCATTTGGCAGAGTTCATATTCCAAATTAGATATGTGATGCTCAGCCTCATTCAGTTCCTTATGAATATGGGCCATACTGGCCTGGGTGGCCTTTTGCACTGACGTCTCAATGGTTGGGGTAAGAAGGGCCACCACCGCGCGTGCGATGCGGTCTATGTCACTATCTCCTGCGTGTCGGGGAGCCTGCTGTGGGGTGGTGCTGGTTTCCATCTCTAGGTCCCCCTGACTGTTGATGTCAGCTGGTCTGGGACCCCCCTGGGCTGTAGATGTGGTGGATGCACACCTCGATTTAGGGCCGGTTCGGTGGGTGCGCACGGGGTGCCTATTTCTCCAGGAATCGGTCCATAGGAGGTGAGGGGTTTAGAGGCTTCTGGGCCAGTTTTGTAGGCAGGATTGGAGGCCAAAGCGGGAGCTAGCTGTGAGAACAGCTACTCCATGCGCCGCCAGAACCGGAAGTCAGATGCAGTTTTCAGGTGCGCTTTGTGTTTTTAAACCAGCATTTTTGATGCATTTTTGCATGCAGTTTTCATGCATTTTTTTCTCTTTAAACACACTCTATATATATGGTACATTGGGTCTGGTATGGATTTGGAGGGGAACCCTACACTAAAATGTAAAAAAATATGGCGTGGGATCTCCCTCAAAATCCATACCAGACTCATAACCAAGCATGCAGCCCGGCAGGTCAGGAAAGGGAGGGGTCGAGCGAGCCCCCTTCCTGAACCATACCAGGCCTCATGCCATTGACATGGGTAAGGAGTGCTGTGGGGAGGGGAGGTCTGCCCCCCCAGCCCAAAGCACCTTGTCCCCACGTTGATGTAGACAAGGTCCTCTTCCCCACAACCATGGGCGATACCTGTGGGGGTGTGCGGGCAGTAAGCTTATCAGGATAACAAGGGAGTCCTCAGATCCTGGCCCCCCATGTAAATGAATAGGGGTACATCATACCCCTACTCATTCACCAAAAATGTGTGAAAAAGAAACACACACACAGTTTTTGACAGTTCCTTTATGAAAAATAAAAAACAATGTCCCTTCATGTAGATCCATCATCAATCACGCCGCCTGCTGCACCATCAGAACTGAAAAAAGAAAAAAAAAGCTCAGCTGGAAACCAAGGCTAACTGCCAACTGCCTGCTCCTCTGTTTGACAGTTCTTAAAAAGTTAAGGGGCTGGGCCACCCACCAATGTCACCTGGTGGCACCACCCCCTTGTGACGTTAGCCACCCAGCATACTTAGTTGACTTCAAAAACTTCAGCGACAGCTTCCTATATACAGTCTCTATATACGGCCTACTCTACTTCAGCCACCTGCACATACTTAATTCCTTCTCCTCCACCCAGTTCCTGCTCACTGCTTAAGGGGAGCTGACAGGCCTGACTGTCAGCTCAGTAATAGCCCGTTACAGGCAGGAACTCATAGTCCCTTTGTAGTAGAAGATAGAAGTGACACAGCTTAAACATTGTCCTTCACTTCCTTTGTATTCACTGAGCCCAGCGCCACTTCTTCAGGCAATGCCAACCCACTTAACGGCATCTGCCCCTTTACACCAGTCCAGCTCACCCGGCTGACTCTCAGGAGGTCCCTAGGGAAAGGCTGAAGACTTAAGCCTACTGCTGTCTTCCTCTACCATCCTTTGTAGTGCCCACAGTGCTACTCACTCTGCCCGCTCTTGCTCCCATGCCTTCAGGAAGGCTTCCTCCTTTGTGTTTTAGCAGGGATTCTCCAGCATCTCCATCTTCCACCCGACTGCCCCTGCTGGCTTGGCTCATGTCTATTTATGAGGTCATCTCTGACCCCCCTGCCAGCCCGCTACTGGGGATTGACCAAGGGCTCATAAATATGCATGGCAGCCCCTCCTTACTCCCACCCTCTAGATGAGCTAACTAAATGTACCTACACTAACAAAACCTATACTAACTCTACTACTAGAGGGTGCTACATATATATAGTACTGGGTGTATATAATAGTCATAGTACTGGGTGTATATAATAGTCATAGTACTGAGTGTATATAATAGTCATAGTATGACTTTATTAATTGGTGAAGTCTTAACCACTGACAAACAGATGATACATATGAGTCATGATACTGTTAATATATGTGGGTCATGATACTGATAATATATGTGAGTCATGTTACT
>BLSH010495103.1:0-15274 GCA_018402905.1 Glandirana rugosa | reverse complement strand
ATAGTCCCCAGATTTGTTTGGAGTCGGGAGTTAGAGGTAGTCACATTGGAGTCGACGTGTCTTACTTACCTGTCCTTATCGACACGTGGCTCGGAGGGTAAGAAAGTCTTTACCTTCATATCATTTTTGTCAAATGATACGAAGTCAATACTTACTTGGTTAACCGTGGTTAGTGACTGAGACACGTAAGTCGTTTCCTTCCTCCCCCATTTACTGTTTAAATGGTTGGGCAAGGGTAGAGAGGTAGTACTGAGTAGAAGATGTCCTCCCCCCTTCTGTCGTCGAGACAACCCCCCCCCCCCGTCCCTTCGTGTGTCCCTGGGACCCTTGTCGTCTTCTGTTCATTCTATATGCTGCCCCCCTATCCAGTTTACTTGTCTTCTGCTGTTCCCAGGGTCCCTGTGTGCTTCCCTGCCCCCCCCCCCCAACAGAGCTGCTGTCTTCCCCCCTCCTGTAGAAGATGAGTCATGATGGAGAGATGGGAACGGGTTGGTAAATTTGTCATTTACCCCCTCCTTCCTTTGCTGAATGCACAGAGTCAGTGATTGGTGCCAATTGGTTCATTCATAACTGAAGCATAGTAAACTGTTTTTACTATACTTCCATTTCTGAAAGAATGGGAGGCTCGGTGCACAGCTATTCCTGTCCATTCATTCTGTGCAGCTGAGGTTACACTGATGGAGATTGAGGGCTGAGGTTTGTTTAGACCCCTGATATCTCATCAAAGCCCCCCAACAGAGCTCCTAAAAAAATTGTGAAAATAAAATTGTAAAAGAAATAAAATGAAATGGTAAAAAAAAATAATAAAATTTAAATAAAAATTAAAAACGACTGACCCCAGTGAGGGAACTATCAGGATTGTAAAAGCAATCCTATTGGACTCCTAGGAGAAGAAGGGAAGAGTTGCCCACTGTCCATAGAAGCCTACAACCTGCCAAAGCCCGCCACTGCCACCAGAGCCCAGGGCCTGCTGCGGTAAGTGTGTGGTGGGGGGGTTGCTGATGCCACTGACCAATGGGGGGTTATTTCCCGCCCCCCCAAAAAAACAAACAGCCGCCACTGCACAGGAAGAGGCGGCAGCATGCAATATGAATGCAAACCCAGAAAAAAGACCGAGTGAAGATGGCAGCCTTCTCAGCAGTTACATTGCGCCGCTGGAGGGCATCATTCTAAGGTAAGTATTTCATATTCTGCTAGTATGCGATGCATACTAGCACACAATGCCTTTACTTTGCAGGGTTTAAAAAAAATAACGCTTTATCTAATCGGATGCCCTGCAATCCTCCTGTTGTATAAGTGAGACCCATTCTAGTTTATGGGAAGTCAGTGAGCAGGCAGAGGCAGCCCATCACTAGGTTGCTACTGAATGGGCAACACAGGAGGTCACCAAGACCTACTGTGGATCTTCTGGAGGTGGGGAACCAGGTCTGTGTGCTGAGGGGGCTAAGGAAGGGGGTGAAAGTTATTCAAGATGAAAAAACGACCAATGGAAAATATAATATAACCACTTACCTACCGGTCCCCCTTTTCCCCCCATACTGCCCAGGCCAATGTTCAGCTTTCATCGCTGTCACACTTTAAATGACAATTGTAACACTGCACCCATGTGACATTTTTATCATTTTTTTTTACTAATAGAGCTTTCTTTTTGTATTATTTAATCACCACTGGGTCTTTTATTTTTTGCTAAACAAACAAACAAAAAAGAACATTTAGAAAAACAAAGTTTTTTTTAGTTACTGTTATTACATTTTGTAAATAAGTAATTTTCTCCTTCACTAATGTGCGCTGGTGAGGCTGCTCTGATGGGCACTGATGAGATGGCACTGAAGGATACTGATGAGGTGGCACTGATAAGCAGGCCCTAATATGCAGCACTGATAGGCTGAACTGATGGGCACTGATGGGGTGGCACTGAAGGGACTGATGAGGTGGCACTAATGAGGAGGCCCTAATATGCAGTACTGATGGGCACTTATAGGCAGCACTGATGAACATTGATAGGCAGCACTGATGGGCCCTGATGGGCATGAATAGGCAGCACTGATGGGCACTGATGAATGGCACTGATGGGCACTGATGAGTGGCACTGATGGGCACTGAAGGCAGCACTGGCTAGCATCACTGCTGGGCACTGATTGGCATTACTGATGGGCATTTTTGGGGCTGCACTGATAACCAGAACACTGATAATGAGTACCCTGATTATCTGTGCAAACCCCCTTGTGAGGAAATGCCACTGATTGGCTCTCCTCTCATCACACGCTGTCAGGTAGTGGAAAGGAATGACGATAACTGGCATTTCCTTGTTTACATGTGATCAGCTGTGATTGGACACAGCTGATCACATGGGTAAAGAGCCCTATTATTGGCTCTTTACCAGGATCTGTGATGCACCGTGTCCCGGGGACAGACCCAGGGACACACCCCAGATCATTCCATGGGCGTGCAAGTGGGATGACATCATATAACATCGTCCTAGAATGAGATAGCAGCCACCTGCCCGCCAATTAATAATATGGTGGGTGGTAGGTGGTTGAAGAAATTGAAACACCTACAAATGCAGGGCCCAAACCCCACCACTGATTAAGAAGAAGGCAAAAATTGCTTAGAAAGCATGGTCCAATTTGTGAACTGGGAAAAGATCCGCCTTGATCCTCTAAGTCAATAAAACATTTCTTGGATCAGCAGTCTATGGTGTAATTGCTTATAAATATTAATAGCCAGGTATATTCTGTGAGTTCTGAAACATATACAGCTTTTTTTAAAAACAATTAAGCTGCGTAGGGGGTTTTTCACTGTCAGGGGGGTAAGGATGTGGAACTCTCTTCCACAATCGGTGGTGTCAGCAGGAAGTATGGATAGTTCTTGGATGTGCATCTTAGTGAAAACAATATACAGGGATATGGGAAATTATTTTTCTACACACACACCTACACAGGATGAACTGGATGGACTGTTGTCTTTATTCAACCTTACCAACTATGCAACAATTGACTGAGATGGCTAAAAATAACTCCTAAGAAAAGTCTGTTAGCTGGGCACCCGATTGCTCACCTTGATGTTTTTTATCTCCTTTTTACAACCGTAGTCCACAATGCTAATGCACCTATTCCCAATACATACGCTTGGATGAAGGAGGATTGCTGAGCCCCTGAAATGTGTTGGATCTTCTGTATCAAATAAACTTTTTATTCAACATTTCAAACTGTTATGGCGTATTCTCATTCTTCTTATACCTTAGTGCTATATTTGGGTGTCCATGGTGGTACCCCAACTGATGGAGAACAGCCTCTGAAGACCCAATCCGTGTCCTCAGATCATATCACACATTTAAGTTGAGCGCACCTACTCTACACATGTGACATATCATGGCTGCCTTTAGCCGGGTTGGGATAACACTGAGATATTTAGATCTGCTGACTACATCTTTCCTCTGGATAAGTGTCCAATCTCCTTTCAGGTCTCACAGGTGTTGATTATCAACTTGCACCCTAATTGCTTCTCAAACACCTTCTCCATCAACCTCTTGCTGTCCAACATTACCTGGTTGGCACCCTGTGACTGGGAGAATACTCTTCTGTCACCTTAACAAACATCTAATTCTTATAAACCCAACAGAGAAACCTGCTCTCTTTCTTCTACACCAGGCACCCTCAAACTACGGCCCTCCAGCTGTTGCGGAACTACACATCCCATGAGGCATTGTAAAACTCTGATATTCACAGACATGACTAGGCATGATGGGAATTGTAGTTCCTGAACAACTGGAGGGCCATAGCTTGAGGACCCCTGTTCTACACCTTAGTTCTATATCTGGGTGTCACCGGTGGCACCCCAACTGATGGAGAACAACCTCTGAAGACTCAATATCACATATCACATATCATGGCTGCCTTTAGCCGGGTCGAAATAACACTGAGATATTTAGGTTTGCTGACTACATCTTTTCTCTGTAAATGTCTCCAATCTCCTTTCAGGTCTCACAGGTGTTAATTATGACATATTGTGGCTGTCTTTAGTCAGGTCGGGATAACACTGAGATATTTAGATCTGATGACAACATATTTCCTCCGGAAATGTCTCCAATCTCCTTTCAGGTCTCACAGGTGTTCATTATCAACTTGCACCCTCGTTGCTTCTCAACCACCCTTTTCATCAACCTCTTGTTATCCAGCAATCCATGGTTGGCACCCTGTGACTGGGAGAATACGCTTTTGTCGCCTTAACAAACATATCTAATCCTTATAAACCCAACAGGGAAACCTGCTCTCTTTCTTCTACACCTTAGTTCTATATCTGGGTGTCACCGGTGGCACCCCAACTGATGGAGAACAACCTCTGAAGACCCAATCATGCCCACAGATCACATAACACATTTAAGGTGAGTGCATCTACATTCTACGTGTGACATATTGTGGCTGCCTTTAGTCAGGTCGAGATAACACTGAGATATTTAGGTTTGCTGACTACATCTTTTCTCTGTAAATGTCTCCAATCTCCTTTCAGGTCTCACAGGTGTTAATTATGACATATTGTGGCTGTCTTTAGTCAGGTCGGGATAACACTGAGATATTTAGATCTGATGACAACATATTTCCTCCGGAAATGTCTCCAATCTCCTTTCAGGTCTCACAGGTGTTCATTATCAACTTGCACCCTCGTTGCTTCTCAACCACCCTTTTCATCAACCTCTTGTTATCCAGCAATCCATGGTTGGCACCCTGTGACTGGGAGAATACGCTTTTGTCGCCTTAACAAACATATCTAATCCTTATAAACCCAACAGGGAAACCTGCTCTCTTTCTTCTACACCTTAGTTCTATATCTGGGTGTCACCGGTGGCACCCCAACTGATGGAGAACAACCTCTGAAGACCCAATCATGCCCACAGATCACATAACACATTTAAGGTGAGTGCATCTACATTCTACGTGTGACATATTGTGGCTGCCTTTAGTCAGGTCGAGATAACACTGAGATATTTAGGTTTGCTGACTACATCTTTTCTCTGTAAATGTCTCCAATCTCCTTTCAGGTCTCACAGGTGTTAATTATGACATATTGTGGCTGTCTTTAGTCAGGTCGGGATAACACTGAGATATTTAGATCTGATGACAACATATTTCCTCCGGAAATGTCTCCAATCTCCTTTCAGGTCTCACAGGTGTTCATTATCAACTTGCACCCTCGTTGCTTCTCAACCACCCTTTTCATCAACCTCTTGTTATCCAACCATCCATGGTTGACACCCTGTGACTGGGAGAATACTCTTTTGGCCCCTTAACAAACATATCTAATCCTTATAAGTGATACCTCCACCTCACATCTAATAACTGCTTACCAGATGTAAGCGCATGAGCGCCTTGGCTGTACCCCAGCCCGGGTCCCCCCTGGGGATAAATACGACAATCTTGGGGTCCTGATGTAGCAGAGTCGGCTTGGGTGAACCTCAGAGGTAGTGGAAAGGGCTAACCGGATCCAGCCCCATGACTATGTCTCGGAAGATGAAACGTACGCCGGGGAAGACGCGCTGACATCACTGCCATTGAGTGTTTGAAGTCTACAGCCGGCCAGCTTAATGTTCTTGGACGCCCTTGTTGTTTTTATCTGATGTAAGTGCAATACTTTTATTTTATTAAATCCACTGAAACGTTATCACACTATCAGTACCTTCTCTTTCTTTGGGTGCCGTGGTGAGTTTATCTGGGGTTGTAAAGAACCTTTTTGGACTGCTATCCTACAAACGCCGGGAGGCGGATCCGGTTAGATCTTTCCACTACCTCTGTGGTTCACCCAAGCCAACTCTGCTACATCAGGACCCCAAGATTGTCGTATTTATCCCCAGGGGGGACCCGGGCTGGGGTACAGCCAAGGCGCTCATGTGCTTACATCTGGTAAGCAGTTATTAGATGTGAGGTGGAGGTATCACTACTGAATTTGAACTATCATACGGTGGTCTATATCTGTGAACATACATCTACATCTCTACTTTCATCTACACCATTTATGTTTATTTGGACTGTATGATCTACATGTATTTATTGGATGCATGCTGTATGTATCAACCTACCGTCATTCTAGCGCAACCTGTTGTTTATGAAATAGTGTGTTTGAAGTACATGGTTAGTACTGTTTGGTTGCAGCTGTGGTTGCTTAGTGCTTTTATATAGTTTAGCGCGGTGTTATCCTCTTTTGTATTGCATAATCCTTATAAGCCCAACAAAAGAAACCTTTACAACTTTATTTACACAAATTGGAGAAAAGTAAATGGAAAAAAAGGAGAGAGAGAAGAGGAAAAAAAACTGAATTTAACCAAATTATGTTTCAGTTGCCCAGAAAAAAAGATTAAACATGATTGGTCGCTATGGAAAAAAATATTCTTTTTTTTTCCCCCGCTATTGGACCATAAATCAGTAGATCTTATTCTTCTAATCTTCAAAGTTATTTTAAGCACCTTATCCTTACATTTGGCTTCCTCTCGTGATGGCATTCCTGAGCTCCTGGTTTGGGTGGAGGAGCAGTCCTCATATCAGCATGGTGACATCCCCTGCATCCTTGGGACTACAACTCCCATGGTGTTTTGTGGACATTCTGACCTACTGATGTGTGTCTCGTATTTATCACACTTTCCTGTGCACCTTACACCGTGCTGTTCGTGTTGTTAAGAAAGAGAGAGAGAATATTATAAAAGCATTAGAGCACAAGCCAGTGATGCCCTCTAGTGCTATGCTAACACTACAAATCTGTGTATGTAAGAAACAAATTATAAAAAATAAAAAATCCAAATTACACAAAGTTACCGTCACTTTATCCAGAAGAAGAGGAACACCACAATACAGGCCAATATTATATCAATATATAATTTCAAATGACACAAAGTTACCACTTTATACACCAGCCTGATACCTGAGTTATTACTTTATTTGAGAAGAGAATCACCGATGTGCAGGCCAATATTATATATCAATATATTTTTCTAGGCTCCAAGATCACAGCAGACAGTGACTGTAGCCACGAAACTAAGAGACGCTTGCTTCTTGGGAGGAAAGCAATGGAAAACCTAGACAACATTATAAAAAGCAGAGACATCACCCTACCGAAAAAGTGCCGTATAGTCAAAGCTATGATATTCCCAGTAGTGCCCTATGGATGTGAAAGATGGACCATAAGGAAGGCTGAACGCTGAAGAATTGATGCTTTTGAACTACGGTGTTGGAGAAGAGTCTTGAAAGTCCCTTGGATGGCAAGAAGATCAGTCAATCTTGAAGGAAATCAATTCTGAATATTCACTGGTAGGACAGATCCTGAAGGTGAAACTCAAATACTTTGGCCACCTAATGTGAAGGGAGGCCTCACCCGAAAAGACGCTGATGCTGGGAAACATGGAAGGAAAAAGGAGAAGAGGACGACGGAAAAAACGATGGATAGATAGCATCATCGAAAAAATGAACATGAAGTTAAGCAGTGGAGGACAGAAAAGCCTGGCATGCTATGGTCCATGAGGTCACGAAAAGTCAGACACGACAAAACGACTGAACAACAACAACAATCGTTCCAAAATACTCAACATTCACTCTACCAGACACATTATCCAGAAGAAGATGGACACAAAAGTGCAAATCAATATCAATATTGCAATTACAAATAACAGAAAGTTATTACTTTACATACCAGCCTGATACCTGAACTGGCCTGGTATGGTTCTGAAGAGGCTTCTCGCTCATCTACCCCTTCATTGGCCAGCCAGCCTGCATGCTCAGATAAGGGCCTTGTATGGAATTTGCTTCATTAGATTGTATGGAATGTACAGATGTAATACCTCACAGACAGCTTAGAACAGCCTTTCTCAACCTTTGCAACATGAAGGAACCCTTAAAAAAAACCTTTCCAGTCTCAGGGAACCCCTGCTAAAACTTACTATGTCTACAACTCATGATACATTGGTGGGATGGTCAATGGGAAGAATGCTCCTTACACGTGTGGTCATTGGGAAGAATGCTCCTTACACTTGTGGTCATTGGGAAGAATGTTCCTTACACTTGTGGTCAATGGGAAGAATGCTCCTTACACTTGTGGTCAATGGGAAGAACACTCCTTACACTTGTGGTCAATGGGAAGAATGCTCCTCACACTTGTGGTCATTGGGAAGAGTGCTCCTTACACTTGTGGTCATTGGGAAGAATGCTCCTTACACTTGTGGTCAATGGGAAGAATGATCCTTACACTTGTGGTCATTGGGAAGAATGCTCCTTACACTTGTGGTTATTGGGAAGAATGTTCCTTACACTTGTGGTCATTGGGAAGAATGCTCCTTACACTTGTGGTTATTGGGAAGAATGTTCCTTACACTTGTGGTCATTGGGAAGAATGCTCCTTACACTTGTGGTCATTGGGAAGAATGCTCCTTACACTTGTGGTCATTGGGAAGAATGCTCCTTACACTTGTGGTCAATGGGAAGAATGATCCTTACACTTGTGGTCATTAGGAAGAATGCCCCTTACACTTGTGGTCATTGGGAAGAATGCCCCTTACACTTGTGGTCATTGGGAAGAATGCTCCTCACACTTGTGGTTATTGGGAAGAATGCTCCTTACACTTGTGGTTATTAGGAAGAATGTTCCTTACACTTGTGGTCATTGGGAAGAATGCTCCTTACACTTGTGGTCAAAGGGAAGAATGCTCCTTACACTTGTGGTCAATGAGAAGAATGCTCCTTACACTTGTGGTCATTGTGAAGAATGCTCCTTACATTTGTGGTCAATAGGAAGAATGCCCCTTACACTTGTGGTCATTGGGAAGAACGCTCCTTACACTTGTGGTCATTGGGAAGAACGCTCCTTACACTTGTGGTCATTGGGAAGAATGTTCCTTACACTTGTGGTCAATGGGAAGAATGATCCTTACACTTGTGGTCATTGGGAAGAACGCTCCTTACACTTGTGGTCATTGGGAAGAACGCTCCTTACACTTGTGGTCATTGGGAAGAATGCTCCTTACACTTGTGGTCATTGGGAAGAACGCTCCTTAGACTTGTGGTCATTGGGAAGAATGCTCCTTACACTTGTGGTTATTGGGAAGAATGTTCCTTACACTTGTGGTCAGTGGGAAGAATGTTCCTTACACTTGTGGTCATTGGGAAAAATGCTCCTTACACTTGTGGTCAATGGGAAGAATGCTCCTTACACTTGTGGTCAGTGGGAAGAATGTTCCTTACACTTGTGGTCAATGGGAAGAATGTTCCTTACACTTGTGATCAATGGGAAGAATGCTCCTTACACTTGTGGTCAATGGGAAGAATGCTCCTTACATTTGTGGTCAATGGGAAGAATGCTCCTTACACTTGTGGTCATTGGGAAGAATGCTCCTTACACTTGTGGTCAATGGGAAGAACGCTCCTCACACTTGTGGTCTGTTATAGGCTTAGCAACACTTTAACCCCTTCAATACGGGACACGCTCACCCCCTTCCTGCCCAGGTGAACTTTCAGCTTTCAGATCTGTCACACTTTGAATGACAATTGCGTAATCATGCAACACTGCAACCAAATTCAATATTGATCATTGTTTAACACAATTAGAGCCTAGAGATTTTAGTGGTATTTTTTGCTAAATATATAAAAAAAAAGATGGAAAACTTTTGAAAAAAATGTGTTTTTCTTTGTTTCTGTTATAAAAGTTTGCAAATATTTAATCTTTCTTCATACATTTAGGCCAAAATGTATTTTGCTACATTTCTTTGGTAAAATAACCCACATCGGTGTCTATTATTTAGTCTACAACAGAGGTCTCCAAACATTCTAAACTAAGGGCCGGTTTATTGTCCTTCAGACTTCTGGTCACTGGTATCAGTGGAAGGAATAGTGTCCCATCATTGGTATCATAGGGAGGAATAATGCCCCATCATTGGTATCAGTGGAAGGAATAGTGCCCCATCATTGGTATCAGTGGGAGGAATAGTGTCCCATCATTGGTATCATAGGGAGGAATAATGCCCCATCATTGGTATCAGTGGGAGGAATAGTTTCCCATCATTGGTGTCAGTGGGAGGAAAAGGGCCCCATCATTGGTATCAGTGGGAGGAATAGTGTCCCATCATTGGTATCAGTGGGAGGAATAGTGTCCCATCATTGGTATCAGTGGGAGGAATAGTGCTCCATCATTGGTATCAGTGGGAGGAATAGTGCTCCATCATTGGTGTCAGTGGGAGGAATAGTGCCCTGTCATTGGCATCAGTGGGAGGAATAATGTCCCATCATTGGTATCAGTGGGAGGAATAGTGTCCGATCATTGGTATCAGTGGGAGGAATAGTGCCCCATCATTGGTATCAGTGGGAGGAATAGTGCTCCATCATTGGTATCAGTGGGAGGAATAGTGCTCCGTGGATGGTGTCAGGTGGCAGAATAGTGTCTTGTATCAGTGGAAGGGATAGTGCCCCGAGGGCCGGATGAAGTCAAGCATAGGGCCGCATCCGGCCCTTGGGCCACAGTTTGGAGACCTCTGGTCTACAAATTATGGGATACATATTTGAAAATTGATCACACCTGATGTACTGACGGCCAATCTCATTTCCCAAAAATGGCAGGACAGTATAAAACCCCCCCAAATGAACATTTTTTTTGTTGTAAAGTAGACAGTTCAAGGTATGTAATAAGAGGCATGGTGAGTTTTTTGAAGTTGTAAATTTTTGTCACAATTTTTTAGAAAATGAAGAAATGAAACATGATTATTTATGATATAAATTTAATTTGGGTACAGTGTTCCATGACCACTCAATTGCCAGTAAAAGTAGCACAGTGCCCAATAGCAGGAAATGCCCTGGTCATGAAGCGGGTAAAACCTTCCGGTGGTCTAGTGATGAAACAGAGGGTCACATTTTACAGAGTTTTCACAGCTGCTATCCAGGGATTGCTTTGTTCTTCTAGCTGATATGTGGAAGTGCTCTGCTACTCTATTCTGGAATCATATATCTAAGTCAAGATTCTTTTACTAATCATTTTACTTCATTCAATTATATTGTCCCTTCTCTTGCTTCATCCATTCTATGGATCTACGCTTCTTTCACCTCTCCTGCTGCTTCTTCATCATTACCCCACCAACCATCACATCACCAGTCATGGATAGAGTTGAGCGAACACCTGGATGTTCGGGTTCGTGGGTTCGGTCGAACTTTGTGAAAAAGTTCGGGTTCGGTACCGAACTTGACCCCGAACCCCCAAACCCCATTGAAGTCAATGGGGACCTGAACTTTTCGGCACAAAAATGACTGTAAAAAAGTCCTGGAAAGTGCTAGAGGGCTGAAAAAGGAAGTAAAATGTTTTTAGAACAATAATCTGTCCCTTACAGCAACAGCAGGAACCTCTCCCTATAGGAGTAGGCAATGATTTTAGAACAATAATCTGTCCCTCTAAGCAGTAGACTCTACCTAGTCCAGTCAGATGGTTCTGTAATGCAGGATGAGATGTTATTATATCTGCAATCTGTCCCTCACAGCGCCGGCAGCATCCTCTCCCTACACTAGCCTGAGAGCTTGTGACATGCAGCACTGTGACTCCAACTTATATAGAGGCTGGGTCACATGATGCACTGGCCAAACACAGCCATGCCATTAGTAGGCATGGCTGTGATGGCTTCTAAGGGCGAACCAGTGAAACTCTTGTTGATTGGCTGCCCTGCAGATATTCAACAGGCGGAATGAAATACCCGAACCCAAACTTTTTTCAAATGTCCGGGTTCGTGTCCGGGTCACGGACACCCCAAAGTTCAGTACGGACCCAAACTTTACAGTTCGGGTTCGCTCAACTCTAATCATGGAGGGGGAGTGCAGAACAAGTCATGGTAAGGTAGTAATGGGGAAAAGAGAAGCTGCAGGGAGACCACATATTGGTGATTAGCCCTTTGTCCTCTGTTTGTCTTTTTTGCCCACACGGGACAACGATCGCATTCAACACGTCATACTCACGACCGTTGTAAGCGAAATCAATCGTTCGTATGCGCGATTTCAACAGTCGAACACACGACGGTCATACATGGGAGTTGTATGAGCAGACTACAAAACTTCGTCGTACCAACAAGCTCGCATACGACCGTTGTATCGTGTGTAGAGCAGTTGGGTACAACAAGTTGTATTGTGCTAAACACGCATGCGCCAAGTCCACTTCAACTAACACGAAATTAGATGAAGGAGCCCAAAGGGTGATGCTACGTTACCAGCACTTCCTCTTTATACGCTCGTTCGCGTCATCACGTTCGGCCGGCCGCAAGTTGTATGTACGACCGTCGGGTGCACGTCAGTATGCTAGTTACATTATGCAACATACGATTTGCGTCGATCGTACGTACGATCGTCGTCCCGTGTGTACGGGGCATAAGTCTCCATGACTTGAAGGATCTGACAATGCTTTGAAAATCCCCCCATTCTCTATAATATTCTACAGGACCGTCCATCTCCAGGGTCCAACTCACAACTTCTAAGATTGCAAATGATTGCAGGTCAGGTAAGAGCTATTTAGATTAATTGATTTGGTTTTTATATCAACTTTAAAGCACAAGCAGTTCCACCCATTGCAATCTATTTGACACAATGACCATAGAAGTCTCATTGTTGGGGGGAGTGATGGGGTTGGAGGACGTTCCAGGCAAAGTGGATCCAACTGTTTTATCAGAGAAATCGCCATCCCCCATTACCTGTCCATGAGCTGGGGGTATTAGGATGGGGGTTGGGAAAATACGGATGAAAACACAAAGACCGGGACATGCTGTATGGTGACTTTGTTTTATATAGAAGGTACACACAATTTTTATTTAGCATTTTTTATATTTATGCGCTATTTATTTTTATTATTATTGTTAACCTGTTCCCCACTGGCTCACATTTACTGCTGCAGTGTGGTTCTGTAGCGCAAATTGCCGTCTTTAAATGGCGGCACGCATGTGCGCAGTAGTGGGTAGGAGCGTCCCGCCGGTGGCACGCTCTCACTCTGTAGAGTTGTGGGCGTGGGTCGGGTGGACTCAATCTTCGTCGGCGAGCCGCGATTGCTTGACAGTGCAGAAAAACGGGGAGCCGCCGATGTAAACATGGCGGTTCCCCATTCCGTCAGCCAGGGTGTCAGAGATCTACTGATCCCTGTCACTGGGATCAGTTAGATCTCTGGTGCCCCTGGCAGCCTAGCCCCCTCACAGTTAGAACACACCTAGGGAACACCGTTACCCCGTAGATCCCCCCCATGTTAACCCCTTCACTGCCAATGACATTTACACAGTAATCAGTGGATATTTAAATTTCTGATCGCTGTATAAATGTCATTGGTCCCAAAAAAGTGTCAAAAATGTCCGACATGTCCACCCCAATATCGCAGTCCCGATAAAAATTCGCAGATCTCCGCCATTACTAGTAAAAAAAATTGTAAAAACGCCATAAATGAATTCTCATCATTTGTAAACGTGGCAACTTTTGCGCAAACCAATCAATAAACGGCAATTGCATTTTTTTTAACCAAAAATATGAGGAAGAAAATAAATCGGCCAAAACCGATGAATACATTTCTTTTTTTTCGTTTCAAATCTTTTTATCGAAGGCAACAAAAATTTTCCATAAACAGTGTATGATAAGCTAGACAGTTACCAGAGGTCACTATACATGTAATCGCAAACAAAGTACATAACAGAATGTAGGCAAATGATTGACAGTCAACAGATAGGTAACGAGTGCCATAACAGAGAAAACAACTCTATGTATTTATCAGGGAGAGGTGATAGTCTATGAGCAGACTAATCATAAAGCTAGGAGATAAAACCCAGGTAAGGGAGGCCGCGCCAGCCCCCCCGGTCACCCCAATTGGGAGCAAACTGTGACCGTGGAGCTAGACCCCGACCTACCCCCCCCCCCAGGCCCATCCAAATATACAGAGCTTCTGAAAGCAATAACCTCTCCCCTATTTGAAGGAGCTTTAGTTGTCTGAACAGTCAACATCTGTTTATTGCAGTTACTTTTAGAAAATCTCTAAGGCCTCATACACACGGGCGTATCTAAAAAAATAAACAAAACGTCGAGTCCGACGTCAAGGAAAAAAAGTCGACGTTTTTCGGCGTTATGCATTGGCGTTTTTGAGCGTTAGTGAGCGTCGCCGTCAAGAGGCGTTTTTAAAAAAAAATCATCCCTCTGCTATTTTTCAACCTAAAAACGTCGGCGTCAAAAAACGCCGGAAAACGCCGGTACAATATTAGGTGGCGTTTGTTGGCGTTTGTTGGCGTTTTGTGGCGTCGGCGTCAAAAAATGTCAAAACGTTACAGCCTCAGAACGCGATGGCCATGGGTTCTACTTTCTGCTCACTAACGCCGACGCCACCTACAGCTCAAAAACGCAGACGTTTTTATGGGGCCATTGACTAACATGGAGAGCTGCAAAAGACGCCAGAAAACGCCGGCGTCAAAAAACGTCCGTGTGTATGAGGCCTAAAAAGTCTCTCATCCGCCACATAACTTGAAAAGAGTGAAACCGCCCATTGAGTACACTGACCCTAGTAAACAAAATGGTATCAAAAATAAGACAAGCTTGAAAAAAAAACAGTTATAGAGGCATAGAAAGTAAGAGAAAGCATTAGGGAGGAGGGAGGGAGTTAGACACCATAGAGGCTATTCAAGGTAGCAAAAGAGGGAGGGTTACCCTGGGATATTGAAGTAGTTCTTCCAAGGATCCCAAACTAAGTCGAATTTAGGGGAAGTATCTAGAATGTGGCTGGCCAGTTTTTCCTGAACCATAATCCAAGACACTTTCCCTTTAGCTTCCGAGAAGGATACAGAAGGGCGTTTCCAAGACCTAGCAATTGTAATTTTGGCACCCGTTAAGATAAATTGGACGAGCTTAAATAGTGGTTTGGCCAGACCATCAGGTTTAGAATTGAGCAGGGCTATTTCTGGACATTGAGGGATCGGGAGGCCTGTAATCTTACGAAGAAGGTTGAAAATTTTATTCCAAAATCCCCTAAGGTGGGGACATTCCCACCACATGTGGAGGAAGGTCCCTACATGATCACATTCCCTGAAGCATAAGTTAGAAGAATTAGGAAACATGGCAGCTAATCGAGATGGGACTACGTACCACCTAATAAATACCTTTAAGTTAGCTTCCTTCAATGAAATATTAGTAATCCCTTTATAACAGCGTACAAACAAAGTGGACCATTCATCCATATCCCATTCTACCTTTAAGTCCCTTTCCCATTTGTCCACAAAGGGTGGTCTGGAAGAGTCCTCCATCAACGAGGCATATAT
>BLSH010495072.1:446959-457079 GCA_018402905.1 Glandirana rugosa | reverse complement strand
AATATAGTGCCTGGGGGGGTCCCCTTAGTCTGCCTGTAAAGTGGCGCATCTATACCGTGTATAGAACCTGCTGCAGCAATAATGACATTTCTAAAGAAAAAAATGCATGAAATGAATATTTAAATTACCAACAAAACAATACCATTGCCGGCATTATAAACAATATTTAAGAGGTGAAATGGGGTACCACCCCCCCACATTCCATACCAGGCCCTTGGGGTCTGGTATGGATTTTATGGGAAACTCAGTTGAATTTAAAAAAAAAAGACCCTGCAGCTCAGCAAGTCAGGAAAGTGGGGAGGGGGTGAGTGAGCGCCCCCCACCCCTTCTGAACCATACCAGGCCACATACCCTCAACGTGGGGTGGTGCTTTTGGGCAGGGGGACAAGGGCCTCATCCTTACAACGGTGGCCAGTGGTTGTGGGGGTCTGCGGGCGGGGGGCTTATCCGAATCTGGAAGCCCCCTTTAACAAGGGGGCCCCCATATCCCACCCCCCCATGTGAATGATTATGGAGTACATAGTACCCCTACCATTCACCAAAACAAGTGTAAAATAAATAAAAACAGGAGGCAATTTTTTCACAATTCCTTTATTAAAAATAAAAAAACAATGCCCCCCATTGTAAATCCATCATCAATCACGACGCCGGCCACACCAACAAACCCACAAAAAAAAAACATCCGCCGTCAACTAAGGCAAACTGCCTAATGCCTGGCTAGCCATTTGGTAAGGGGCAGAGCCCGTACTCCTTTACATTTGTAAAAGGGGGCTTCCAGAATCTGATAAGTCTCCTGCCCGCAGACCCCCACAAACACCAGCCAGGGTTGTGGGGATGAAGCCTTTGTCCCCATGAACGTGGTGACAAGGAGCTTTGGGGTGGGGGGGTAGAGTCCCCCTCCCTGCCCAAAGCACCCACTCCCTATATTGAGGGCATGAAAATGGAGGACACTACCTCCTTCATCTGAGCTACAAGAAAATGGAGGACACCCCCTCCCTTTCTGAGCTACAAGAAAATGGAGAACACCCCTCCCCCTTTGAGCTACAAGAAAATGGAGAACACCCCTCCCCCTCCGAGCTACAAAAAATGGGAGGACACTACCTCCTTCCTCTGAGCTACAAGTAAATGGAGAACACCCCTCCCCCTTTGAGCTACAAGAAAACGGAGAACACCCCTCCCCCTCTGAGCTACAAGAAAATGGAGGACACCCCTCCCCCTCAGAAAACTGCATACACATTGCAAATTTATGTGCAGAAAGAAATCTGCATACTTGAAAGCACATAGAAAACATTTGGTTTTCTTTGTGCATTTGCAGAGACAGGCGTGTAAAAACTCTTGTCTCTGCACATGGTGTGGGGGCTTTGGTGAGATATCAGGGGGTCTAAACAAACCTCAGCCCTCAATCTCCATCTGTGTAGCCTCAGCTGCACAGAATGAATGGAAAGGAATAGCTGTGCACCGAGCCTCCCCTTCATTCAGAAACGGAAGTGTAGTAAAAACAGTTTACTATGCTTCAGTTATGAATGAACCAATTGGTACCAATCACTGACTCTGTCCATTCAGAAAAGGAAGGAGGGGGTAAATGACAAATTTACCGACCCGTTCCCATCTCTCCATCATGACAAATCTTCTACAGCAGCTGTCAGGAGAGAGGAGGGGGGAAGACAGCAGCTGTGAGGGGGATCAGGGAAGCACACAGGGACCCTGGGAACAGCAGAAGACAAGTAACCTGGATAGGAGGGGCGGTGGGGGCAGCATATAGAGGAACCAATCTCCACTATTAGGAGGAAAATGGGGGAGAATGGTTCCTCTAAATGCCACTCCCTCCATCCCTCCTATCCAGGTGTACAGGGGAGGCACACAGGCCCCCTGGAGCATAGGGCCCGGTTGCAATTGCAACCCCTGTAGTTACACCCCTGGATTTGGGGACAGACTGACAGATTGGGGTAGGGAATTCCAGAGGATGGGAGAGGCTCGGGAGAAGTCTTGGATGCGAGTATGAGAGGAGGTGATGAGGGAGCTGGAGAACAGGAGGTCTTGGGAGGAGCGAAGAGGATGATTAGGTCGGTATTTTGAGACAAGGTTGGTGATGTAGCTGGGGGCAGAGTTGTGGATGGCTTTGTAGCTCATTGTTAGTATTTTTGAATTTATTTTGTTGGACGAGTGGCAGCCAATGGAGGGATTGGCAGAGGGGGGTAGCAGACGCTGAGCGGTTTGTAAGGTGGATGAGACTGGCAGCGGCATTCATGATGGACTGAAGGGGGGATAGTCTATTTAAAGGTAGGCCAATGAAAAGGGAGTTACAGTAGTCAAGGCGAGAGATGACCAGGGAGTGGATCAGGAGCTTTGTGGTTTCATTGGTTAGGAAGGGACGTATTTTGGAGATGTTGCGGAGGTTGAGGCAGGCAAGCTTTAGAAAGTGATTGGATGTGGGGCCAAAAGGAGAGTTCAGAATCCTGGATAACACCAAGCACCCTGACATGTGGGGATGGGTGGATGGTGGTGCCATTGCTCTTACCAGAGAAGTCAGAGGAAGAGGCACGTGAGGAAGGAAATATTATGAGTCCGGTTTTGGACAAGTTGAGTTTGAGGAAGTGGTGGGACATCCAGGCAGATATGTCTGTTAATAAGCTAGTGATACGTGAGGAGACTGATGGAGTGAGTTGGGGGGTGGAGATGTAGATTTGGGTATCGTCAGCATAGAAATTATATTGAAAGCCGTGGGAGGCTATCAGCCGGCCCAGGGAAGAGGTGTAGATTGAAAATAAGAGGGGTCCAAGAACGGAACCTTGGGGGACCCCAACAGAGAAGGGAAGTAGAGAGGAGGAGGTAGAATTGTACGTGACACTGAAGGTGCGTTGGGATAGGTAGAGCCACTGAAGAGCACAGTCACGGGGAGCATTTTTTTTTTTGAGGAGGGGGTGGTCAACTGTATCAAAGGGAACCGAAAGATCCAGAAGTAGGAGTACAGAGTAGTGTCCATTGGTTTTAGCGGTTAGTAGGTCATTTCTGAGTTTAAGAAGGGCAGTTTCTGTGGAGTGTTGAGGGCGAAATCCAGATTGAAGGGGGTCAAGAAGGTTATTCTTAACAAGGTGGTCACTCAGTTGGTTGTAGACCAGGCGTTTGAGGAGTTTGGAAGAAAAGGGGAGCAAGGATATAGGGCGTAGATTGTTAAGATTGGAAGGGTCCAAGGTTGGCTTTTTAAGTATGGGGGTGACCTATGCATGTTTTCGAGCATTGGGGAAGATGCCAGAAGAGAGGGAGAGATTGAAGATGTGAGTTAGAGAGTGCAGGATAGAGTCAGAGGGTGAGCGTAGTATTTGAGAGGGAATAGGGTGCAGTGGACAGGTGGTTAGGTGGGCATTAGAAAGGAGTTTAGCAACTTAATCTATAGTAGCAGGTTTGAATAAGGGGAGTGTAAGTTGTACCTGTTGATGTGGGGTCTCAACTGGGGGAGATACCTGTAGAGAGGCGATTTCATCACGAATTGCATCAAACTTATTTTTGATTAGCAATTTCCTGGGCAGTGAGTGTGTTAGTGGGTGGAGGCAGTGGGGGACGAAGTAGGGAGTTGAAGGTAGAGAAGAGTTGATGGGGACTGGATGAGAAGGTGTTAATAAGAGTGGTAAAATAGGTCTGCTTGGCAGTGTGGAGGCCAGAATTGTATTGGTTGAAGTCTTTGAGAGACTTTGTCTTGTGCCACAGACGCTCAAGAGCACAGCTACGTTTTTTGAGATTTCTGGTGTTATCTGCTTGCCAGGGTTGTAGGGGACGAGGCCTGATTCTGTGTGTTGTGAGGGGAGCGAGCTCATCCAGGGTGGAGGACAGGGATTTATTATAGATGGAAGCAAAGTACCAAACCACCACCTATAACTTTTAAAGAGGTTGTAAACCTTGGGAAAAAAAAGCCCTGCAAGAGAAAGGCATAATGAGCTAGTATGATTCACATACTAGCTCATTATGAAATACTCACCTTAGAAGGATGCCCTGAATCGGAGTCGGCACTCCGAGTACAGGGCCGACATCTTCCACCGGAGTTACTTCGCTGTGATGACGACGATGCAAGCATATACAGAGAATATCTCCTAAACTATGCAAGTTCAGGAGATATTCACTGTACCTACAGGTAAGCCTTATTATAGGATTTCCTGTAGGTAAAAGTGGTTGTAAAAGGTTTACAACCACTTTAAAGTCTAACCCTTCGGTCATCGCAGGAAGCCAACTTCCAAATACTTTTTCCAGTATTGGCTCAAACCATAGAAATGCAGAATGGAGCGCCAGACCAAAACTGGATGAAAGAGTCCAAGATCATTTTATGTCATATAAAAGCAGCGAATGTGCTCAGGGAGCTATACCCCTCCCGCTTCAATGGGACTCAACACTTGGATTGACTTAGAAAAGCGTGGCGTGTCCTTTTATCTCAATCCAATATTATCCTGTCACCTACCTTTTTATGGGTGCCCACTATATTTTCCGTTGGACACTACGGTCCTTGAGTGGAGAGCACCCCCCCCCCCCTTCTAGGCTTGTATCTGCTCCCCTCCTATATACACTGCTCAAAAAAATGAAAGGAACACTTTTTAATCAAAGTATAGCATCAAGTCAGTTAAACTCCTGGTTTATTGATCTGGTCAGGTAAGTAGCAGAGGGGGTTGTTAACCACTTCAGCCCCGAAAAGATTTCCCCCTTTAGGACCAGAGCACTTCTTGCAATTCGGCACTGCGTCGCTTTAACTGAAAATTGCGCGGTCGTGCGACGTTGTACCCAAGCGAAATTTGCGTCCTTTTTCCCCACAAATAGAGCTTTCTTTTGGTGGTATTTGATCCCCTTTGCGTCATTTCTGATCGCCGCAATAAACAAAAAGAAGAGAGACAATTTTTCAAAAAAACCCAAATTTCTTACTTTTTGCTAAAATACAAATCCCAAAAAAATATAAAAAAACAATTTTTTTCATCGGTTTTGGGTTTTAATCGCAATCGGCGTTTATTGATTGGCTTGCGCAAAAGTTGCCCCGTTTACAGATGATGAGAATTAATTTCTGGGGTTTTTATTTATTTTTTTATTTTTTACTGGTAATGGCGGCGATCTGCGATTATTAGCGGTACTGCGATATTGCAGCGAACATGTGGGACCATTTTGACACTTTTTTGGGACCATTGGCATTTTATGCAGCGATCAGTGCTATAAAAATGCACTGATTACTGTGTAAATGCCATTGGCAGTGAAGGAGTTAACCTGGAGGGGGCGCTCTAAGGGTTAACTGTGTTCCCTCAGTGTGTTCTAACTGTATGGGGGCTGAGATGACAGGGGGAGGGGAGTGATCACGACTTCCATATACAGGAAGCCTGTGATCACCGCCCTTCCCCCCTGTCAGAACGGAGATCCATGTTTACTTACGCGGACCCCCGTTCTTTCACTGCCCTACCCGCTCCCTGGCTCCCCCGGAACACAGTGAGAACATGAGCGCGCCTCACAGTGCGGGATCTCGCAGCCGCTGTCATATGACGGCGGTTTGCGATATCGAGCCACTTTGTCGCCGTCAGACGCCGGTCGGCAAGTGGTTAATCAGTTTCAGCTGCTTTGATGTTAATGAAAATAACAACAAGTGCACTGGATGGGCAACATTGAGACGACCTCCAAAACAGGAATGGTTTTACAGGTGGAGGCCATTGACATTTTTCCCTGCTTGTCTTTTCTGACTAGTTTTGCATTTGGCTAGGGCCAGTGTCACAACTGGTAGCATGAGGCCATACCTGGACCCTATAGATCAGTGGTTCTCAACTCCTGTCCTCGGGACCCACCAACAGGCCAGATTTTAAGTATTACCTTGGGGAGATGCAGACTAGAATACTGCAATCACTGAGCAGCAAATTATATCACCTGTGATGCATTTCGGTTATCCTGCAAACCTGGCCTGTTAGTGGGTCCTGAGGACAGGGGTCGAAAACCACTGATATAGAGGTTGCACATGCAGTCCAACTTCATGAAAACATGACATTGCCAGAAGGTTTGCTGTGTCTCCCAGCACAGTCTCAAGAGCATGGAGGAGATACCAGGAGACAGGCAGTTACGCTAGGAGACCTGGACAGGGCCATAGAAGGTCCTTAACCCATCAGCAGGACCGGTATCTGCTCCTTTCTGTAAGGAGGAACAGGAAGGGCGCTGCCAGAGCCCTACAAAATGACCTCCAGCAGGACACTGGTGTGAATGTCTCTGACCAAACAATTAGAAACAGACTTCATGAGGTTGCCTGAGGGCCTGCCGTCCTGTAGTGGGCCCTGTGCTCACTGCCCGGCACCATGGAGCTTGATTGGCATTTGCCAATGAACACCAGAATTGGCAGGTCCACCATTGGCGCCCTGTGCTTTACACAGATAAGAGCAGGTTCACCCTGAGCACATGTGACAGACGTGGAAGGGTCTGGAGAAGCCGTGGAGAACAATGTGCTGCCTGTAACATCGTTAAGCAGGACCTGTTTGGTGGTGGGTCAGTGATGGTCTGGGGAGGCATATCCATGGAGGAATGCACAGACCTTCACAGGCTAGACCAGGGTTTCTCAACCAGGGTTCTGTGGAACCCTAGGGTTCCTCCAGAGGTTGCTAGGGGTTCCTTGAGAAATTAGCAATTTCTACCTCTCAGATAAATTCCCAATGACATCATTGATCTTTTTAGCTATCTGTAAGGGGGTAATTCTTCCCAATGACCACAATTGTAAGGAGCATTCTTCCCATTGACCATCACACTAATGTATCATGAGTTGTAGAGTTTTAATTCTTAGCAGGGGTTCCCTGAGACCAGAGAATTATTTCAAGGGTTCCTCTGTGTTGAAAAGGTTGAGAAAGGCTGCGCTAGACAATGGCACCCTTACTGCCATTAGGTATCGGGATGAACTCCTTGGACCCATTGTCAAACTCTACGCTGGTGCAGTGAGTCCCGCGTTCCTCCTGGTGCATGACAATGCCCGGCCTCATGTGGTGAGAGTATGCGGCCAGTTCCTGGAGGATTAAGGAATTGATACCATTGAATGGACCCCACGCTCTCCTGACCTAAATTCCATAGAACTCCTCTGGGACATTATGTGTTGGTCCCTCCGACGCCGCCAGGTTGCACCTCAGTCTGTTCAGGAGCTCAGTGATGCCCTGGTCCAGAGAAAATACCCAGGACACCATCTGTCGTTTCATTAGAAGCATGCCCCGGCATTGTCAGACATGCATCCAAGCACGTGGGGGCCATACAAACTACTGAGGACCATTCTGAGTTGCTGCAATGAAATTTCAGCAAAATTGACTCGCCTGCTGCATCATTTTCTCACTTTGATTTTTTGGGGTGTCTTTAAATTCTGCCCCCTGTAGGTTGATCATTTTCATTTCAATCAAACGATGTGGCATCCTTTCGTTCCTAACACATTACCCAGTCCATACCAACATGAGATTTTTCCCCATTGAGATCTGATGTGTTTTCAAAGTATTCCTTTAATTTTTTGAGCAGTGTATATATGCTCCCATCATATAACAGTGTCTGATGTCATTGCATGCAATGTCCAGCCCACCCAACCACTCACTGAAGCCATTCCCAATATGGACCCACCACTACAGAAGCTGGCATTAGCCTGAGATGGGGGGTGTGCAACACCACCAGTGTGTGTCCATCCCATCCTCTGACATTTTGCCCAATCTCAAACAGCAAAGCAGCCTCAGAAGCTGGACATGGCTGGAGAGGCGAGGCATCTAGCAGCCCAGGCTGCACCTAAGCAACCATGTGTTCCAATAACAATAGGACCCAAGTCTGCGGAAGTTTCCACCATTCATTGAGCAGTTTGTGGTGAAGAATATCAACTATCTTATATAAGAGAACAAGGCTGCCCCCTGGTGGAATCCTAAATACAAAGCATACACATACACCTCCTAGACCTAGATCATCAACCAAATGGTGGAGTACCTCTCATAATGGGCACAGCAGGTGTACAGACCCAGGAACTCAGCACAGGGATGGTGGGAACCCCTCATAATGGGCACAGCAGGTGTACAGACCCAAGAACTCAGCACAGGGATGGTGGGAACCCCTCATAATGGGCACAGCAGACATACAGACCCGGCAGCTCAGCATAGGGATGGTGGGAACCCCTCATCATGAGCACAGCAGGTGTACAGACCCAGGAGCTCAGCAGAGGGATGGTGGGAACCCCTCATCATGAGCACAGCTGGTGTACAGACCCAGGAGCTCAGCACAGGGATGGTGGGAACCCCTCATAATGGGCACAGCAGGTGTACAGACCCAGAAACTCAGCACAGGGATGGTGGGAACCCCTCATAATGGGCACGGCACGTCTACAGACTCGGGAACTCTGTACAGGGATGGTGGGAACCCCTCATAATGGGCATAGAAGGTGTACAGATCCAGGAACTCAGCATAGGGATGGTGGGTACCCCTCATAATGGACACAGCAGGTGTAAAGACCAAGGGGTTCAGCATAGGGATGATGGGAACCCCTCACAATGGACACAGCAGGTCTACAGACCTGGGAACTCAGCACATGGGTGGTGGGAACCCCTCATAATGGACACAGCAGGTGTAAAGACCTGGGAGCTCAGCAGAGGGAGGGTGGGAACCCCTCATAATGAGCACAGCAGGTATACAGACCCGGGAACGCAGCACAGGGATGGTGGGAACCCCTCATAATGGGCACAGCAGGTGTACAGACCCGGGAACGCAGCACAGGGATGGTGGGAAACCCTCATAATGGGCACAGCAGGTGTACAGACCCAGGGACTCAGCATAGGGATGGTGGGAACCCCTCATAGTGGGCACAGCAGGTGTACAGACCCGGGAACTCAACACAGGGATGGTGGGAACCCCTCATAATGGCATAAGCCGGCATTAGCCTGAGATGGGGGTTGTGCAACACCACCAGTGTGTGTCCATCCCATCCTCTGACATTTTGCCCAATTTTAAACAGCACAGCAGCCTCAGAAGCTGGACATGGCTGGAGAGGCGAGGCATCTAGCAGCCCAGGCTGCACCTAAGCAACCATGTGTTCCAATAACAATAGGACCCAAGACTGCGGAAGTTTCCACCATTCATTGAGCAGTTTGTGGTGAAGAATATCAACTATCTTATATAAGAGAACAAGGCTGCCCCCTGGAGGAATCCTAAATACACATACACCTCCTAGATCATCAACCAAATGGTGGAGTACCTCTCATAATGGGGACAGCAGGTGTACAGACTCAGGAACTCAGCACAGGGATGGTGGGAACCCCTCATAATGGGCACAGCAGGGGTACAGACCCGGGAACTCAGCACAGGGATGCTGTGAAACCCTCATAATGGGCCCAACAGGTGTACAGACTCAGGGACTCGGCATAGGGATGGTGGGAACCCCTCATAGTGGGCACAGCAGGTGTACAGACCCAGGAACTCAGCACAGGGATGGTGGGAACCCCTCATAATGGGCACAGCAGATGTACAGACTCAGGAACTCAGCATAGGGATGGTGGGAACCCCTCATAATGAGCACAGCAGGTGTACAGACCCAGTATACTAAATTTTGGGAACTCTAGATTACACTACAGGCGGTATATTTATATAACATTTGTTGGATTTATGTCATACATACTCCTGCATAAGTTTTCTCTGTGTATTCTGTATTAAAATAATTCCTTTGAGCGCTAGCGCCATCTAGTGGCCAAAATGCAGTATATTTTCTCCTTGAGGTATTTCAGAAAACGATACGGTATTTGGTCACTAGATGGAGCTGAGGATCAAAGGAATTAACCTTGGAAATGCGCTGCAATTGTGGGTCACGCTTGCAGTGTCATTAACTGTTAATGGCACTCCAAGTGTGGGTAGCGGACAAAATGTTCTAGAAACTCACAAAAACACAAACTTAAAAAATGTCCGTGACTGAAAAAGTTCTGGAGCTACTTTGGGGCATTTGTCACATTGGGTTGCACTAGGCGCCATGCACGTTAACCTGTGTAAACCAAGTGCAAGAAAAATGCAAGGGCGAACGTGAGTTCTTGCTACGCTCAGGTGTGAATGCAGCCTTAGTGCTCATTTAGACGTGCAAAGAAATGTAAGTGCCGATTAGTTTGTGGTGAAGAATATCAACTTAACGTCG
>BLSH010495072.1:394824-408107 GCA_018402905.1 Glandirana rugosa | reverse complement strand
ATTGCAAGCCCAGGTATGGCTTGAAAGCCCACAGGCCCTGGGCCTGGGCTTGTGCCTGTAAAGTTTTTTGAAAGCCAATCTGTCCCTCAGAGCAACAGCAGTAGTAATCTCAGGATGCAGGATCAGATGTTAAAATGTCTGCAATCTCTCCCTCACAAAAACGCCGGCAGCTTCCTCTCCCTACACTGACCCAAGAGCATGTGACATGCAGCACTGTGACTCCAGCTTATAAAGAGGCTGGGTCACATGATGCACTGGCCAATCACAGCCATGCCATTTAGTAGGCATGGCTGTGATGGCTTCTAAGGGCAAACCAATGAAACGCTTGTTGATTGGCTGCCCTTCAGCTATTCAGCATGCGTGATCAACTACCAGAGCCCGAACCCGAAAGTTTTTTGAAATGTCCGTGTTCGGGTCCGGGTCCCGGACACCCGAAAGTTCGGTATGGACCCGAACGTTACAGTCCGGGTTCGCTCAACACTACAGGCCACCAAACCGGCACAGGGTACACTTGTGCACCGTCTGCCATCTTGCTCCTCTCTGTCTCTCCCTCTGCATGCAGGATATGCTGGGTCTGCTTCGGGCCGTGGCTCCACCCCCAAGCTTCCAAACTGGCTGGCGCCAACAGTTCTGATTAAACTATAGTTTGCAGATACACACACTGACACTTGCAGAACTTGTTAGGAAATGCTGCACAGCACTGACTGTGCCTGAACAACTGACAGCAATTAAAGTTTACTGTGGTTGCCACGAGCAACAGCAAACTCTGTAACACATGCCACACTGTTTTTAGCAGGATCAGGACAGTCTTTAGCTTCAGCCGTGGTTAGACAACTGATAGACCCCCATCCCATAAGAACCCACCGGCTCACTCCAGTTGTCACGAGTAACAGCAGACATCTCCATGCTCATTTCACTATTCTCAGCAGGCCATTGCAGTACACAGTCACTTTTCACAGCTCTATGCAGACCCCTGGGCGCTTTGTAATCCATGGTTGCAATCTCCTGTCGTGGTTGCCACGGGTAACAGCACACCATACAGTTTTCAATGAATAAGCAGATCTTGACACAAGTAGCCATCCCAGCTGTGGTTGGGACAAATGGGCATGTAGTATAATACTAGTTTGGCAGCAGCTTTCGCTGGTTGCTATGGGCAACGGCACATGAATCACACAGCAACAGTCACAGTTTGGCAATGCACATAACTCCATTCTCCTGTAGTCGTAGGTAACAAGGTGCAGTTCACTGGCTCAAAGAAACTTTGGATGCTAAGGGCAAGGGCCATGTAGGTTACCATGGGCGATATCCCAGACGAGCACCCCAAATGTAACATGCACCATGTAGGAGCTGCAGCTGAACAGGGATCCCCCACTCCTGCACAGCCAGGCACACCAAATCTTCACAGGCACACAGAGACAGAAAACAGTCCTTAGCTTTGCTTTTTTGTTGTTTTATTAGGGGGTTTATCAGCTTGGATAGGGGTGGAAGTTTATGGGTTGCCCACTTGACTTTAACAGGAACTTCAGGGACAGCTTCCTATATACAGACTCCTCTTCAACTTTCCCCAATTTCCTTCACTTCTGCCAATCCACTCCTGATGGAACTGACAGACTCCTTTTCCATTTAGTAACAGCCCTTTATAGGCAGGAACACACAGCCCCTTAAAAGAGCACATGTGGAGTGAAGCAGTGTGTAATCTTTCCTCCTGCTTCCTCTGTGGCCACTGATTCCAGCACCACTTCTTCAGAGGATGCTAGCCCACTCGGCTGACTCTTCACCAGCCCACCTGGATGACTCTCCGGAGATCTTCCAGGGAATAGGTAGAAGACTTAAGCCCACCTCTGTCTTCAAGGGAGACTGGCTAAATGTGGCAGTCTCGCCCTTTGTTAGTCGCACCAGTGTTGAATTACTCAATCTGTCCTCTCTTTGCTACTATGCCTCCAGGAAAGCCTCCTCCCTTTGTGTTTTTGGCAGGATCCTTCCAGCACCCAAGCCTCGGCCCAAGGAAGGACACCTCCCCCAGACTAGGGGGTACCCCTGAGGGCCACGGACAGCCTCCTCAACACTGTATCTCCATCTTCCACATGACTGCTTCTGCTGGCATGACTCATCAATATTTAAAGGCTCCCTGCCAGGCCCACTCCCGGGGATTGGTCAGGAACCTCCAAATATGCTGAGCAGCTCCCCTAGTCTCCACCCACTATCTTCCAGAACATTCTCAAACACTCTGGAAATAGGGGGAGGCAACAGAAAGCTGCTGAGATGAGTCACCCAGCCCTAAACTTTAATAACCCTGACCCAATTGCAGACTCACAAATCTACAGCATGAGTCAGAGTATGGTTTGCCTGCTCTACTTCTAGCACACACTAGAGGATGCTACACAGCCAACTACTTCCTTCCCCCATGCAAGACACCTGGGGGGAGAAATGAACTTCCAAAGGTAAATTCTGAATAGTTATACCCTCTTCCATTCTGTACCACTGGCAATAAACGTCCTAGTGGTTAGCCAGGGAGAAATACAGTAAAATATCACGATCCCACACTATTACCAGTGGCACAAGTGACTGATAAATAGTCTGAAGCACTGGAGAGATGTGTTCCTTCTCCCCAGGAGGATTCCAGAACCTGAGGGGCTGCTGTCTTCAGGCAACCCAGGGACTGTACAGCTGTTCTGGAGGCCTCAGCAGTATCAGGGCTTAGGCCCTGGATGGATTTGTGCTAGAAGCTGACTGCAGAACTTCACCACAGGGTATTTATTCTGGATAGGTGCCATCTCACTCACTGTGCTGTGTCCAGAAGATGCTGGAAAGTGGCAGCTCTCCTGGGTGAGTAAAAACCCTAAACTGATCCCTGTGACAGTGTAATGTTCTGGATACCATCAGTTGTGCATCAGAGCAAGGCAACCAGGTGCCAAAGGCTTGCCTCATTATCCTCAGCTGTTAAGCCTTAGACTGCTCAGAGAGTTGCCTCATGGTCCCTGGCTGTGAGGCCTTAGACTGCTCAGAGACTTGCCTCATGGTCCCGGGCTGTGAGGCCTTAGACTGCTCAGAGACTTGCCTCATGGTCCCGGGCTGTGAGGCCTTAGACTGCTCAGAGACTTGCCTCCTGATCTCCAGCTCTGAGGCTTTAGACTGCTCAGAGACTTGCCAAATGGTATTTAGCTGTGAAGACTTAGACTGCTCAGAGACATGCCCCATGGTCCCCAGCTGTGAGGCTTTAGACTGCTCATAGACATGCCTCATTGTCCCCAGTTGTGAAACCTTAGGCTGCTGAGAGACTTGCCTTATGGTCCCCAGCTGTGAGGCCTTAGACTGCTCAAAGACTTGCCTCATGGTCCCCAGCTGTGAGGCCTTAGACTGCTCAGAGACTTGCCCCATGGTCCCGGGCTGTGAGGCTTTAGACTGCTCAGAGACTTGCCCCATGGTCCCGGGCTGTAAGGCTTTAGACTGCTCAGAGACTTTCCCCATGGTCCCGGGCTGTGAGGCTTTAGACTGCTCAGAGACTTGTCTCATGGTCTCCAGCTGTGAGGCCTTAGACTGCTCAGAGACTTGTCTCATGGTCTCCAGCTGTGAGGCCTTAGACTTGCCTCATGGTCCCCATCTGTGAGACTATAGTCTGCTCAGAAACTTGCCTCACGGTCCCCAGCTGTGAGGCCTTAGACTGCTCAGAGACTTGCCAAATGGTCTTTAGCTGTGAAGACTTAGACTGCTCAGAGACATGCCCCATGGTCCCCAGCTGTGAGGCTTTAGACTGCTCATAGACATGCCTCATTGTCCCCAGTTGTGAAACCTTAGACTGCTGAGAGACTTGCCTCATGGTCCCCAGCTGTGATGCCTTAGACTGCTCAGAGATTTGTCTCATGGTCCCCAGCTGTGAGGCCTTAGACTGTCCAGGACCTGCAATTGCTCAAGGAGAAGATTGTCCTCTGATCACTAAGTGCTGGGAGTTTTGAGGTATTCTATACCCTAATCCTCCCTTCTCTGTTTCAGACTGTTTATTGGAGCCAGAATAAGTGGACTGGTGCTTGGGTGACTGGCAGTCTCTGTACTGTTAGGGAAGATCCAGTTAATAACAGAGGCCCCTTTGGGGCCAGCTTGAGATTACTTGCTGAATGTAAACCAGGGGTGTCAAACTCAGTTTTATTGCGGGCTGCATCAGCATTATGGTCACATTCAAAGGGCCAGTTGTATCTGTAAGATTAGATGTCCAGAGTATCCCACCTCCCCACTTACATCAGATGTCAAGAGCCCCCAGACAATCAGAAGTCAAGAGTCCTCCGCCCTCTCTTACACAACAGTGCACCCCCCCCCTTACCACGTGCTGTTTCTGAGAAGAAGCAGGAGGCAGTGCTGGGAAGTAGAAAGTGCAGAGTCTGGAGGAGGGTTGGAGTCAGTTGCCGGAGTCTGCTGAATGCTGAGACCAGGGGAGGAGCAGATGAGGTTCTGCAGCTGCACAGAGAGGTGCACAATCTGTTGGAAGATCTCTGTCTTCCTCTCTGCTGCTGACTGCTGGGGGCAGAGACGAGGGAGATGCTGTAGCTGCAGGAGAGTTATGAGGGCCACATGAAATGACCACGAGGGCTGAATTAGGCCCTCAGGCCTTGTATTTGGCACATGTGATGTAAACAAAGGGTGATTGACATCAATGACCAAATATGGTCAGGGCCATATATGATCAATGACCATGGCCATTTTTGGTCAGATGGGCAGGGAAACCCCTCATCCTAGATGAGGGTCTGGTATAGATGTTAATGGGGGACCCCATGCAAAAAAAATAAAAATGGTGTGAGGTTCCTTCTCAAAATACATCCCAAACCCTTGAAGGTCTTGTATGGATTTTAAGGGGGAAGCCCAAGAAAAAAACAACTAAAAATTGTGATTCCTCTGTAGCCCCCTGTTACTTTAAGCGGGGCTATAATGTAAATTTAGTTTTTGGCTGTAATCAGCTACGATTGATTGTATATAGTTTGTCTGGTCTGCCCTAATTTCAGTAAGGTTATGCATTGCTCACTGTTGTCAGTAGGTGTCGCTGTTACCACAGGCCAGTATGGGCAATACCACTGAACTGGGTTATGAATAATTATTCTTTTTCCACAAACAAACCTAGTAGGAGGTTCCTGGCCACTGTGCATTCTGGGAAGGGGTATTTATTTGGGTGTGGCCATGTGCTCTGTCTCTTCCCTTGGGGCCCTCCAGGCCTGAGGATGTGGTGATGTGAGCTCTGCAAGTAGACCCAGAAGCCTGTCTGGGGCCTACTATACCTGCGGTGGTCCTGGGGCTGTCTTGCTTGTGTGGGAGAAGCCGAGCCAAGCTGAGAAGATCCGGGGGAGGACCCTTGCTGGAGAGAGCCAGGGTGAAGGCTGGTCTCTTAGAAGGGTCTGGTGACTCGCTTGAAGGATGCACCTTTGTCTTGAAGCGGTAGTAAACCCATGCATTTAACAGGTTAAAAACAAGCACATGCCGGAAATGTAACACTCCCATTGGTTGTGCTCTAAACCAAACTGTCAAACCATCCAATGGCTGGTGTCATAGCTGATCACATGTGCAGCATCATGGCAGTTGTAGATTAAACAGAGGCAAAAGATGGCAGCTTCCTTGGCTGAAAATGAAAGGAGGGTTTACTACCACTTTAAGCTGTGCTTACAGTGTACCGGATGGCTTAAAAGTTCTGACGCTGTGAAGCTGGATCTAGTTCTACCAATCTACCCCATTGCAGTATCGCCGGGTCGGCTTAACGGTTCTGATACTGACTGTAATTCTATTGTACAACCTAAACTGTGCTAACTAGCTCCTGGATGCTAAGCCTGTTAGAGGAGTCTATTTAGGAGTGCTCTGGCTGCTAGGTCTGTGAGAGAGACGTGTCCAGAAATCCTTCCGGCTGCTAGGTCTGTGTGAGAGGCCTGTCCAAGTATACAAGATTTGCTACAAAGAGAGGCTATTTTACCTCTGCATTCAAAGAGCCTGTAAGTGATTTGCAAAACGGTATCTGAAACCTCCTCTAACAATCTCTCCTATCACTACTTTTCAAGTTCTTCGTTAAAGCATTGAAAAATATCTAAAGTGACTGGCGCCTAAGTTCTGTTCTAAACTCCCCATTGTAGCCATGGATTCAGCCCTGAGAAGTGATATATGCTCTCCCCATCTCTGGTAGGCTCCCAGGAGCGTGGGGTACCCACTACACCCCCATAAAATTGAAATGAGTTCCCGAATGGCCAGGAATGGATGGGGGTAAGCATGAGGCTCCACTTCTGAAATATTGTAAGCCAAATGCCCTCCACATGGGGTGGCTACCTTTTCGGGGGGACCCCCTGGAGAAGCACCTTGTCTCTATGTTGATGACAATAGCCTCTTCCCCACAACCATGAATGTCACCCACCAACATGTTCAATCCCAACAACTACCCACTGCAAATGATAGCTCCCAGGTTGAATGTAAACAAAGGTGTGGCGCATCCTGGGTGATATCCTTAACCAAACATTGACATGACCATATGTGGTCAGTGACATCTTGGGGGATCCGGGATGACATCATTGATCAAATATGCTCTTGTCTATATTTTGCAAATGACATTATCGGGATTACCCTGTCCCTTTGCTTACATTTAGTCATAAGCTAGGGAGCTGTCATTCACAGTAAGCAGCTCCTGGGAAAAGATTGTGTTGGCAGTTAAGCATGGTTTTTTCCTTCAGCATTGAAAGGGGACTAGGATTGGGCAGGTGTTGGCGCCAAACTGTACAGGTCATCATTTCTGCTTCTACTTGGATAAGACAGCTGCCCATCGGTTAAGAAGTCTCCGCCATATTGTGTTATACTCCTGGCCTGAGGCCGCTCACGACACCTTAATAGGCCTTAATATTTGTGAATAAAGGAATGTCCACTTTTCACACATTACTGTGACTCCACAACTCCCGTGACATATCACATGGACATACTAGAGGAATCTTAGGCACAGAATTCCACATGTAGGGATGGACATTCTGTAGAAACCATTTCAGCATGATGTGCTAGTACACCTCTTTTAAGCCATCTTCCTTCCACACTCTCTCATTCCTTACCTTAGGAGCATCACAGAGTTGGGACCACTTCCCCATGTATACTAAGTCCACAGCATTAGCTTTCATCACCAAATAACAGGGACGCAGTTGAGGGTCAATGGTGGATCAAGGTACTTTCTTGGGTATACCAGTCTTTTCCCAGTGTCCCTTCTATAGTTCTGCCCAGTCAGGTATGCTTTCAGATGGCACACTCACTTCCAGGCTTCCACCATCACTCACATAAGAGGACTCTGTTGAGGACTCTGTCCAGGCCACCAAGGCCTTAAACGCCCCGCTGCAGTACCTGCAGAAGAAAGGCAGATGTTCTGTACCACCTCACCTTGGAATTCAGCCCTGCACAGTCCCTTTGTGTTCAGCTCTGCAGGAGAGTACATCTTAGCAGCTCTGGGGTATCTCACTCCTATGCCCCATTCGCCCTGGCTCCACCCGCTCTGGCATTTTTATGGGCACTAACTACACCCGTGACATCATTTGGGGAGTGACATTCCTAAAAGGGGAGCTAACACCTAATTACTACTTTTCCCTTACCATACTTTAATGGAGCCATCTAGTGGCAGGTAAATGAATGGCATCTGCCAACAGACGTTAATTGTGAATATTGTGAAACTACATCCCTAGGTGGTGTGATTGACCATGAATTTATATTCAGCCACCTGATCACTTTTACAGCACTGGGAGAGACCCCTCCACACCTCCTGCACCACCCACGGTGGTTCCTGGGCTCTCCTGTTCCTTCAGGGATTGTTATATCACATGTACAGTGCCAGGCAGCTAGGTCTGCGCTACTTAGGGTTGCCACATCATCCCTTTAATCCAGGACACACATGAATTACACAGGGTCAGTTGATAATTAAAGTGGTAATTAAACTCACTTGGTGCCTTATCTGCATTAAATTGGCCACAGAACCTGTGTAATTCATATGTGTCCTGGATTAAAGGGATGATGTGGCAACCCTAGCGCTACTGTATGTATATAGTGGTCACTTTCCAGTATATTAGTAGGCAAATCTGTTTATTGCAATAGAGTTTATATGTTATTCTAGTTAACCCTGTTCTTTCTTTTCTGGGATTCTATAGCTAGTTTTAGCTCTGGGTTCAATAACCAGCATAGGCTAGATCTAGGTTAGGCATCTGATGGCCGCTTCTAGTAGTTAAAGGTCTGGTTGCATGACAGATTTGATGCTACTAGGGACTAAGATGCGAAGTAGATAGGTGACTCTGAGTTGCAGTGCCACACCTTGGTTTCTGCTGGTGAGAAGCTCCATTCCAGGCTGGTTGGACAACAGTTTTCAAAACTCCCCGCCATCGCAGGTCTCTGACACAGAGACAGATGTTGCATCATCCTCATGGGCCCCTGCATCTGGACATTGCTGCAACATTCTTCTAGAGCAGAGGTCTCAAATTGGTGGCCCTCCAGCTGTTGCAAAACTACAAGCCCCATCATGCCTCTGCCTGTGGGAGTCATGCTTGTCAGCCTTGCAATGCCTCATGGGAATTGTAGTTTCACAACAGCCTGAGGGCCGCTAGTTTGAGACCCCTGATCTAGTGGCTAATAATAACAACTATATACAGTATACCCGGGTACATGTGCACAATTCCTCCAGGGCTCCTATTGGGCCCTTTGCTGATAATGCCTGTTTGTTCGTTGTATGTACTGTTAATAACCTCTTCTTATATAACGCTTGCATTATCTCTACACTGGTGTACACCTGTATAATGGATAATGTTATATGCTGGTTGCAGTAGTTCTTCTGCTCCCAATTACTTTGATTAAATTACTGATTCCTTTCCCAGGAAGGGAAACAACTTTGATAATAAAGTTTGCAGTTGCCTCCACCCAGGACAAGGCCTCTGTGAACAAACTCACTCTTCCCCTCCGTGAAGGTTCTGGTTCTCTTATCTACCTACAGGTTTAGCGCAATATCCTATTTGGGGAGGGCCATTTCTCATACCCCTTAAAAGAGGGCTACAATTGTTTCCTTTTTTTAGTAAAGTCCCAAAACCAAACCACCATGTTCATCCATAGCTTCTACCACGCTGAAACCTCTAAAGGTCGTGGCCTTTCTGCAGAATCGCCACTAGATGGTGATCTAACACAGGGCATTAAGGTACCTTTATACTCCTTCCTTCTACATACAAGTCCAACAGCAACCTGGAGCTCCCCTGCTTGTTGACATGAGTGACAAATTCATGTCACAGAATGTTGAAGGCCTCAATGGTCCATACAAATGTTCCACACTATTGAATGAAGCAAATCCTTTAATCCTTTCACTATTAGAGCCATGTTTGCATATTTTGCACACAAGTTTAACCAGGCATTTATACCCCCTTCCTGCCCAGGCTTATTTTCAGCTTTCAGCGCTATCACCTTTGGCGTGCGCAGGGGGTGTGCCAAATGTGTCTGGGCACAACCTAATCACCCCGTGCGGCGCAGATTCCCCCTTCTGGTATATGACCAAAAGCCCCCAAAGGGGCACCTAAAAAAATGAACCAGTTGCTGATCGCCCGCCGTTGCTTGACCACAAGAATGGGTATTGGGAGCGCGTGCCGCCGGAGGCGCGCTCGCGTGCTCGCTGTGTTCCGGGGGGCCAGGGAGCGGGTAGGGTGGACTCAATCTCTGCCAGCTACCCGCGGTGAGAGAACGGAGGTCCGTGTATATAAACACGGATCTCCGTTCTGACAGAGGGGGAAGGGCTGTGATCACTCCACTCCCTCTGCCAGCCCAGCCCCCATACAGTTAGAACACACTGAGGGAACACAGTTAACCCTTAGAGCGCCCCCTCCATGTTAACCCCTTCACTGCCAATGGCATTTACACAGTAATTAGTGCATTTTTATAGCACTGATCGCTGTATAAATGCCAATGGTCCCAAAAAAGTGTCAAAATGGTCCGACATGTCCGCCGCAATATCGCAGTACCACTAAAAATTGCAATTCGCCGCCATTACCAATAAAAAAAAATAAATAAATAAATAAAAACCCCAGAAATTAATTCTCATCATCCGTAAACGCAGCAACTTTTGCGCAAACCAATCAATAACCGCCAATTGCGATTTTTTTTTACCAAAAATATGAGGAAGAATATAAATCGGCCAAAACCAATAAAAAATGTTTTTTTATATATTTTTTTGGATTTGTGTTTTAGCAAAAAGTAAGAAATATTGTTCTTTATTTTTTTTTTTTTTGCAAAATTGCAAAATTGTTGCTCTTTTTTTGTTCAGATCAGAAATGACGCAGAGGTGATCAAATACCACCAAAAGAAAGCTCTGTTTGTGGGGAAAAAAGGACACAAATGTTGTTTGGGTACAACGTCGCACGACCGCGCAATTGTCAATTAAAGCGATGCAGCGCCGAATCGCAAAAAGTGCTCTGGTCCTAAAGGGGGAAATCCTTCCGGGGCTGAAGTGGTTAAAAAAAAAATTATTAAAAAATTAAAAACAACTGAGACCATCCACTGCTCTACTGATAAGTCCACTGCCCTACTAACACCGTATATGTTTTAATACATTAGGGGTGCACACCCTAATGCAGCCTTCCTCAACCTTTTCAACACAGAGGAATCCTTGAAATAACTTTCCGGTCTCAGGGAACCCCTCCTAAAAATGACTATATTTACAACTCATGATATATTAGTGTGGTGGTCAATGGGAAGAATGCTCCTTACACTTGTGGTCATTGGGAAGAATTCCCCCTTACAGATAGCTAAAAAGATCAATGGTGTCATTGGGAATTTATCTGAGAGGCAGAAATAGTTGATTGCTCAAGGAACCCCAAGCAACCTCTGGAGCAGGGGCCAGGGGAGGGCTGGCAGCCGTAGGCCTGGGGGGCAAGTCCAGTCAAGTGGCCCATTGAACCACCGAATCAGCTCACCATCCATGCCCACCCAATGGGCCTAGCGGGATCCATGGTAGGGCTGGCCCTGGGCGCCCCCCCCTTTGCCTGCAGTTAGTTGGTGGCTGCGCCCCTGGGCCCTATTTCCTTCCTCCACAAGAAAAAAAAGTGTGAGCAGGCAGCAGCCATCGGCCATTTTAAATGTAAGTTAGGGTGGCCTGGGGGGCAATTGCCACCCTACCCCCTGGGCCAGCCCTCCCCTGGCAGGGGCGTTGCTAGGTCTACAAAACATCTGGGGCTAGAGCCCATAGCAGCGAAGAAAGTCATACACTTGGGCGGGCATACATATGTATATAATATTATATATATTATCATTACATCAGGGTCCCCAGAGAGCCCCCCCCACTCCTTAAATCAGTGTCCTCAGAGAGCCCCTCCTTACATCAGGGTCCCCAGGGAGCCCCCCTTACATCAGGGTCCTCAGGGAGCCCCCTTTACATCAGAGTCCCCAGAGAGCCCCCCTCTCCTTAAATCAGGGTCCCCAGAGAGCTCCCCACTCCTTAAATCAGGGTCTCCAGAGAGCTCCCTCCTTAAATCAGGGTCCCCAGAGAGCCCCCCTTACATCAGGGTTCCCAGAAAGCCTCCCCCTTACATGAGGGTCCCCAGAGAGCTTCCCCCTTATATCAAGGTCCCCAGAGAACCCCTCCTTACATCAGGCTCCCCAGGGAGCCCCCCTTACATCAGAGTCTCCAGAGAGCCCCCCCCCTTAGGTCAGGGTCCCCAAAGAGCCCCTCACATCAGGGTCCCCAGGGAACCCCCACTTACATCAGGGTCCCCAGTGAGCCCCTCCTTACCTCAGAGAGCCTCCCCTTACACCAGGGTCACTAAAGAAAGAGCGTGCACTGCGGGCAGTGAGAGATGATGTAATCTCTTTGCTGCCCGTGGCTGCACAGTGAGGGCGGAACAGCGGTGATGCAGGCCGGGCGGTGAGAGATGATGTCATCTCTCTGCTGTCTCGCTCGCCCGTGCTGCCTGGCTGCCACACTCACAGCCCTGATGCAGAGGCCATGGCCCTGTAGTTGACTGTGGCCCTGTGGTTGGGGACCCTTGCCTGAGAGATTCGGGGCTATGGCCCCAAGATTCGGGGCTATAGCCCCAATAGCCACCCCCTAGCAACGCCTCTGCTCTGGAGGAAACCTAGGGTCCCATGGAACCCTGGTTGAGAAACCCTGATCTAATTCAATAGGCTGCGCACACAGTTGGAGCTTTCTTTTGGTGGTATTTAATCACCACTGTTTTTTGCCGAAATTTTTGAAAAAAAAAAAAGATCTGGCTGCCCTGGGGCAAACACTGCCTACCCACTGACTTCGATGACTCTTTACTAATGCCTTGGTGACGCATTTGATACTCCCCCTACCTTGCGGGCCTGCTCTGCACCACCGATCCAGGAGAACCTCCTCCTTTTACTATCCTCTCTCCCCCTCTGGGTCCCTTTTCCTTTCTTTTAGATGATTCCTTCTAGTCCTTCACCCTCTCCCCCCCACATCTACTCCTTCTTCCTCTCCTACACTCATCTGCCGATATGGACCTCTGATTTCCTTTTCCCTTTTCCACAACTACGAGATGGGATTTTTTCTCCTCTTATGGAATAACATTCTATCACCCCGTCTTTACACCCCCCCCCTTTTTTTTCTCTGTTATTCATTGCAGTCACCATATAAGCAAGGAGTTACGTTGGTTTATGAGCTCAGCTACAAATGAGAAACGTTGCTTACGTTCTCATTAAATGGTACAAGCATTCATCTCTACCAAGTTTCATCCCCCTTAGTGGTGTCCACATCTCACACACCCCCTTTGGTTTCGGGGACAGACAGTCCCACTGTTCAAATCTATTCTAGGTTACCCTATGACAATGCTATATTTTCTTTCTAATGATCAATACTTAAAGGCCAATGTCGCCATCCCATCCTTCAGTCACAGCTTGCTCCCATTGCGGTGCCCTCCAGGGATGGCGACATTGTCCCCTGTCAAGGAGTAAAGGTTCTTCAGACAGCCACACTCCAGAAGATTGCCGTTTATTGATAAAAATCAAATATAGTACAGACAGAGCATGACAGGGGACAGACCCCAGGTACAGGAACTAACGCGTTTCACGTCTATATCTGACGCTTATTCATACCAGCTATGAGTAAGCATCAATAAACGGCAATCTTCTGGAGTGCGGCTGGCTGAAGAACCTTGCAAAGTACCCCGTTACCAATGGGAACCTACACTGACCTTAGAGTGAATGCTCATATCTCTTAAACCATGGAAGCTAACGCCTCTCTTTATGGGAGACCAGAGGACACATCCCATGGATCAGGTGGACACTGATTGGGGCTAATTAAGGAGGATGGG
>BLSH010495072.1:368400-394208 GCA_018402905.1 Glandirana rugosa | reverse complement strand
CTAGCCGACACTGGTTAGTGTTGGACAGTGTACATTTGTTCCTTCACGGCCATTAACCGCGAGGAGCGGAGTGTGACCTGAGGTCCTGTCCATTCACAGGATTTCAATTTTCAGTCGTCGATGACTTACACATCCGTCCGCCCCCTGGAGGCGAAATTGTACTGTTTCAATGCTGAACTGTCCCCTGTTATTTCTTTTCGTTTTGGGCGAGTTTCGGTACCGAAGTGAGGTGTTAACACTGGTGAAGGTATCCCACGTCCGAGGCGGTATCGTTCCGCAGTATGTATCATGTGTGCGCTGTAACTTTTATACAATTTTTGTCTGTTGGTCGTTACGAGCAGCACCATGCGTTTGGCAGGGTGTTCCCCCCAAATATCTCGTTTTGTTGTCTGAAGAACCTTTCTTCCTTTACGCCTTGCTATGGCGGAGCCTGCACCCTATGGAAGTGGTCACAATTGTGGAGTGAAGCCATGGCTTTGAGCGGGTTTTGCTTTTCTTTATTGTCCCCTGTCAAGTCGTAACTTTGTCATGTTAAAGCGGAGGTCCCCCGCCTGCCTACACATTCAGTAGCTGCTGACTTTTAACTTTAGGACACTTACCTGTCCTGGAGTCCAGTGTGAGGCGAGGAGCGCCAATTACCGGCACTTCCTTGTTTACATGTGACAGGTTGTGATTGGTCACAGCCGATCACATGGTTAAAGAGGCATGGCCGCGGCTCTTTACACAGATCGGGGTCACGCCGTGTCCTAGCAACACGGCGCGACCGCGATCTGCGGGCAGCGCGCCCCCAGGGGGGCGCAGGAGCGTGCTTTCTGGGCAACGTCATATGAAGTCCACCCAGAACGAGAGCCGCACTGCCCCGCCATCATTTGACGTAGTTAGAGGATCCACCGGTGTTGGTGAGTAACAGACCCTGGGAGGAGGAGAAGAGGACTGGAGCAGGCTGGGAGGAGACAGTGGACAGTCTGGGGATGCCAGAGGAGCCAGTCAGGGGAGCGGTGTCACTGGACAGTGAAAAAGGTGGGAGTGGCCTGGAAGAAGATGGGCTGGGAGCAGTAGTCCATAAAAACCCTGCTAGCACAATTGCACTCAACTACACTTTGAGGGCCCATAGCCCTTGCCTGTAATGGGCGGTAAGGAGGTCCTGCCAATAGGAATGCAGGCTTCACCATGTGCTAGCTACAGTGGAGGAAGATGTAATGGAGGTCTGATAAATATCCCTTCAGGCCTCACCATGGAGAAGCAAGTGTTGTGCAGGAGAGAAGTGAAGGAGTGTAACGGTCAGCGAGTGTCAGGGGTAGAGGAGTGTATATATAGAGGTGTATACAGTGAGGTCCTATCTCTTGATCTATTGGGAATTCCCACAGTCGTGCCTACCCTATCCAAGTTTATTCCCTCAATAAAACAACAGATACATATATATGTGTGATTCAGGGCAGAGTCACAGGTGAACCACATCTACCAGCCACCCCTAAGGGGGGCCATTGGCTACATTTGTATTGAAATTTGTAGTCTATATTTTAGTCTACTTCATGACAATTGTCTATCAAAATTTGCATGCTGAATCCAATAAAGTACAATGGAAACCAAACAGCAAAGAGGACTGCAGATGTACAGAGGAGGCTCCAGCATGGTCAGATAATGGTGGGGATTGGTGGGTGAGCTATCTTACCATTAGGGGTGCACGGGCGCCACCCCCCTATATGCTAAATGCATAGCATGAATCTATCCATGGCCGCCGTGGCCAAACCCCTATTCATGCGCTCTATACAAACAAAAAAGCACCCATGGGGCTTTAACCACTTCCCGACCTCTGTATGCAGAATGATGGCCGGGAAGTGGTTGAGTTATCCTGACTGGGCGTCATATGACGTCCTCAGGATAACATGCCGGCACGCGCCTGGGGGGCGCGCATTGTGGCGATCGGTGGTGTGGGGGTTCAGTCCATCGGAAGCACTTTACCATGTGATCAGCTGCAACCAATCACGGCTAGCCACAGTGTAAACAGGAAAGCCCTTTATCAGCTTTTCCTGTACTCGGGGCTGCAGACTGGAGTAGAGGAGAGACGATCGGCTGCTCTCCTGACAGGGTTGGTTTGTGCTGATGGTTTATCAGTGCAGCCCCCCCCCTCCCTTGGATCGCCACCCTAGACCACCAGGGAGTCTACCCAGGGACCACCAGGGATGTGCCCACCCAGGACCACCAGGGAGCCGACCAAGGACCACCAGGGAGACCACCCTAGACCACCAGGTAAGGGGCATAGTGCCCAATGTGGATGGTACTCAGTGCTACCTTCAGATGCCACCCTAGACCATCATAGAAATGGCCCCTATTAGTGCTTCTGCCCACCAGTGCCCCTATCAGTGTGTACCAGTGCCACCTATCAGTGACCACCAGTGCCACTTAGCAGTGCCACCTATCAGTGCCCAGTGCCGCCTATGAGTGCCAATCAGTGCCGCCTATGAGTGCCCATCAGTGCCGCTTATGGTAGGTGTGGGTATACAATGCATCCAAATCTCAACGTGTTTCGCGAGCTCCACTCGCTTCCTCAGGAGTGGATGCAGGGTATCTAAAAAGCAGGTTGGTAATTAGAATATGGCAAAAAGTATATATATGTGGTTGAGTAAGAAGCAGGGGACTTCTACCATCTTGTAAACATTGTTATTGATGTAAAAAGTTTTTTATATGTCTCTGGTTGTAAGCATATATTGTCTGCTGCTGTCTATGGATTTGATGTTCATGTCTGCTTGCATACTCTGGTATATTCAATAAACTTTTTTACTCCCAATATGGTAGGTTGACCTTATGTCCACCTCATTTAAAGTCCCATGGGCGCTTCTTTGTTTGTATATAGAGTTGAGCGAACACCTGGACATTCGGGTTCGGCAGAACTTTCCGGAAACGTTCAGGTTCGGTACCGAACGTTATCTGAACTTTACCCTGGACCCCGAACCCCATTGAAGTCAATGGGGACCCAAACTTTTTGGCACAAAAATGACTGTAAAAAAGTACTGGAAAGTGCTAGAGGGCTGCAAAAGGAAGTAAAATGGGAGATATTATTAGATCTGCAATCTGTCCCTCAAAGCAGTAGTAATCTCTACCTAGTCCAGTATCAGATTGTTCTGTAATGCAGGATGAGATGTTATTAGATCTGCAATCTGTCCCTCACAGCGCCGGCAGCATCCTCTCCCTACACTACCCAGAGAGCATGTGACATGCAGCACTGTGACTCCAGCCTCATATAGAGGCTGGGTCACATGATGCACTGGCCAATCACAGCCATGCCATTAGTAGGCATGGCTGTGATGGCTTCTAGGGAAAACCAGTGAAACGCTTGTTGATTGGCTGCCCTGCAGCTATTCAACATGCGTGATAAAATACCAGAACCCGGACTTTTTCTCAAACGTTCGGGTTCGGGACACGGACACCTGAAAGTTCGGTACGAACCCAAACTTTACAGTTCGGGTTCGCTCAACTCTATTTGTATATTTTACATATAGGGATGGGGGTGTGCCATAATAAAGGTGGGCAGCAGACCAATTCTCTTTCCTATTCATGCGCTCGGCCCCTCTCAGGATGCCGGCCACATGAATTACAGCCGCGGATGGGGGGGAGGGGGGTTTTGAAGCACCTGATATTAGAGCCATAGGCTCTAATAGGCTTCAAAATAGAGCGGGCGCATTGCGCTCGCAGCCCACTAACGTTTCTTAGAAAAGCAAATGAATATTCGCTTTTCTAACACTGAATAGCCTCTCCGCCAATCAGGAGGCGAGGGTATGTTAACCATTTCCTGATTGCCTGAGAAGTCAGGCGATCCTATTGGACGTCTTTCAGGAGGCGGAGGAGGGGGATGCACGGCGCCGTGATCCACACCATGGAGGAGGAGAAGGAAACCACCCGCTGCCCACCCACCCGCTTCCTAGATGGGGTAAGTGCGGGGCTTTGATGTGCCGACTGCCCTCCTGGGGGGCGGTTGCTGCCCCCCCAAAAGATTAAACCACCGGCTGCCACACATTTGAATGGAGATAAATGCTATGTGCATTGGGGGATTTATCAACCCTTTTTAACTTCTGATGGGGTGACTTCTTTAACCCTTTAATTGCTAGGGCATATCAGGCATGTACTTTACAGGTAAAGAGATAATATAGATTCAATGGTCGGGCTCCTCTTATTTTTAGATTGAGAGTTTCTTGCGTAGCTCTACCCCCGTGGGAGCTGCTAGAAATTTGCCCGCGTTCTTTCCCCTAACAACTGTCCCGCAGCCAGGCACATGGTCACAGACACTCTCCGGCTCAATAAGCAGTCCAGGGGCGTTCTTTTTGGTGTTTTTATTTTTGGGGCAACTGGGATAGGGTTGGGAAATTGAGTTGGATACTCCAAAAATAACTGAGGACAAACTGTATATACACACTATATTACCAAAAGTATTGGGACACCTGCCTTTATACGCACATCAACTTTAATGGCATCCCAGTCTTAGTCCGTAGGGTTCAATATTGGGTTGGCCCACCCTTTGCAGCTCTAACAGCTTCACCTCTTCTGGGAAGGCCGCCCACAAGGTTTAGGAGTGTCTATGGGAATGTTTGACCATTCTTCCAGAAGTGCATTTGTGAGGTCAGGCACTGATGTTGATGAGAAGGCCTGGCTCACAGTCTGCGCTCAAATTCATCCCAATGGTGTTCTATCGGGTTGAGGTCAGGACTCTGTGCAGATCAGTCAAGTTCCTCCACCCCAAACTCGCTCATCCATGTCTTTATGGACCTTGCTTTGTGCAGTGGTCCAAATCATTTGGTGGAGGGGGGATTATGGTGTGTGGTTGTTTTTCAGGGGTTGAGCTTGGCCCCTTAGTTCCAGTGAAGGGAACTCTTAAGGCGTCAGCATTCCATGACATTTTGGACAATTTCATGCTCCCAACTTTGTGGGAAGAGTTTGGGGATGGCCCCTTCCTGTTCCAACATGACTGCCCACCACTGCACAAAGCAAGGTCCATAAAGACATGGATGAGTGAGTTTGGGGTGGAGGAACTTGACTGGCCTGCACAGAGTCCTGGCCTCAACCCGATAGAATTAGAGTGGAGACTGCACGCCAGGCCTTCTCGTCCAACATCAGTGCCTGACCTCACAAATGCGTTTCTGGAAGAATGGTCAAACATTCCCATTGACACACATAAAGGCAGGCGTCCCAATACTTTTGGTAAAATAGTGTATGTGTGAGAAGAGCCAATAAAAGACACAGGAGAACCTTCAAGTTTTCTGAGGTTTGCTTTATTGTTTATGAAGGAACCAAATGCCAAAATTTTTTGGGGACATACTGTACTCATGTCTATTACAGAAAGTAGAAGTTAGAAAAAATCAACATCACCTAAAATATGCTATGTGGTCTAAAATGTGTGGACACCGGACCATCACACAGAAGAATATGGAGACCTCTTCAAGGCATTGAGTTTAGGTGACTCTGGTGATGGGCACTTTTAATGCTCTTAAAACCTTGTGGTGACCTTTTGGGGAAAGCCCAAGCATGATTGTGCCCCTGTGGACAAAGCTGTATTTTCACTTTAATGTGGGGGGTCTTCTTATCCAACATCAGTACAGTCTCAGTCCAGCAAAGAGACAGTCTCAGTCCAGCAAAGAGACATCCTCAGTCTAGCAAAGAGACATCCTCAGTCCAGCAAAGAGACATCCTCAGTCCAGCAAAGAGGCAGTCTCAGTCCAGCAAAGAGACAGTCTCAGTCCAGCAAAGAGACATCCTCAGTCCAGCAAAGAGACAGCCTCAGTCCAGCAAAGAGACAGCCTCAGTCCAGCAAAGAGACATCCTCAGTCCAGCATGAGACAGCCTCAGTCCAGCAAAGAGACATCCTCAGTCCAGCAAAGAGACAGCCTCAGTCCAGCAAAGAGACATCCTCAGTCCAGCAAAGAGACAGTCTCAGTCCAGCAAAGAGACAGTCTCAGTCCAGCAAAGAGACAGCCTCAGTCCAGCAAAGAGATAGCCCCATACCATTAAAGAGACAGCCCCACACCAGTAAAGAAACAGCCCCACACCAGTAAAGAGACAGCCACACACCAGTAAAGAGACAGCCCCAGACCAGTAAAGAGACAGTCCCACACCAGTAAAGGGAAAGCCCCAGACCAGTAAAGAGACAGCCCCACACTAGTACAGAGACAGCCCCAGACCTGTAAAGAGACAGCCCCAGCCCCACACCAGTAAAGAGACAGCCCCAGACCAGTAAAGAGACAGCCCCGCACCAGTAAAGGGAAAGCCCCATACCAGTAAAGAGACAGCCCCACACTAGTACAGAGACAGCCCCAGACCTGTAAAGAGACAGCCACAGCCCCACACCAGTAAAGAGACAGCCCCAGACCAGTAAAGAGACAGTCCCACACCAGTAAAGAGACAGCCCCAGACCAGTAAAGAGACAGCCCCACACTAGTACAGAGACAGCCCCAGCCCCACACCAGTAAAGAGACAGCCCCACAACAGTAAAGAGACAGCCCCAGCCTCACACCAGTAAAGAGACAGCCCCAGACCAGTAAATAGACAGACCCACACCAGTAAAGAGACAGTTCCACACCAGTAAAGAGACAGCCCCAGACCAGTAAAGAGACAGCCCCAGACCAACAAAGAGACAGCCCCAGATGTAACACACTGGAACCGTTTAGTGTATTCACAGTGCTCACCTTCCTCCCTGTGCAGCCGTCAGTGTCCCGGCCGGTGTTAGGAGATAGGCTGGTGGCCACCGTTGTCCTTGAGTGTAGCGCAGCTATACCTCCAGCGTGCCCGGCCTGCAAAGTGTCTGTCCCCTGCAGGTGCTCCCTGTCACAGGAGCCTTCTCTCCCACGCTCTTCTGCACCACATAAGTTTGCTGGTTCCGGCCCTGCATTAGGAATGGCCGTATAGCGGGAGGCGAGTGGCAGCTGTGGTCTGTGTTAGCCCTGTCAAGACCGGCCATCCGCCGCTTACTTCCCGATGTGCGGCCCTGTCATCAAGAGGCTGCTCTTCCTAGATCATAATATGTGAAAAGAACTGCGCTAACCTTCAGTAGATCTAGATCCTAACTCGGACACAGCTGCAGAGTGTTAAGTGGGGATTCAACGCTGAATATCAAATTATATGCAAATTTATCCGCGCTTGTGTCATACGCTCAAAAAACTTTAGTGTAAAAATTCAATCATCAATTAACCCCTTCCTTACTGGGCACTTAAACCCCCCTCCTGCCCAGACCAATTTTTGGCTTTCAGCGCTGTTGCATTTTGAATGACAATTGCGCGGTCGTGCGACGTTGTACCCAAATAAAATTTGCATCCTTTTTTCCCCACAAATAGAGCTTTCTTTTGGTGGTATTTGATCACCTCTGCGTCATTTCTGATCGCCGCTATAAACAAAAAATGAGCGACAATTTTGCAAAAAAGAACAATATTTTTTACTTTTTGCTAAAGTACAAATCCATTAAAAAAAATATTCATCAGTATTCTTCTACATATTTTTGGTAAAAAAAAAATCGCAATCGGCGTATATTGATTGGTTTGCGCAAAAGTTATTGCATCTACAAACTGGGAATTGATTTATGGCGTTTTTATTATTATTTTTTTTTTTTACTAGTAATGGCGGCGATCTGCGATTTTTAGCGGGACTGCGATATTGCTGCAGAAATGTCGGACATTTTTTACACATTTTTGGGACCAATGACATTTATACAGCGATCAGAAATTTAAATATCCACTGATTACTGTGTAAATGTCATTGGCAGTGAAGGGGTTAACCAGCAGGGGGCAGTGAAGGGGTTAACAAATGTTCCCTGGGTATGTTCTAACTGTGGAGGGGCGGGGTTGGCAGGGACATAACAGATCTAACTGATCACAGTGACAGGGATCAGTAGATCTGCTTGTCCCCTGTCACAGAACGGGGAACCGCCGTGTTTACAACGGCGGTTCCCCGTTCTGAGGCTCCCAAAAGAGATCGCCGGACCCACGGGCACGCGCGCCGCCGCTGCCTCCAGGGGGCGCGCCAGGAGCGCGCACAGTGGACGACGTCCATGGACGTCGTCCCGGCATTTCAGATCCGCGCTGGAGCCGTACTTCGGCAATAGCGCGGATCTGAAGTGGTTAAATCATATGTGAAAATGAAAAAACACCAGCGAACATAAATTCCTATAAAAATTGTGTGGAAAATAACGTCCAAAAATATATGCAAATCAAAATTCCAACTCAGTCCAAATAAATGAATGCAACAAATGCAGGTGACAACCAATCCTTCTGTATTGAAATCCTCCACCATACAAAATGTGCCCTTACCAGAGCTCCATGACCCTCTGTTACGGGTGGTCTGGAAACGCTTGCGTGGACACCAGGTCTCCACTCAGCCCTTGATAATGGATGTCCCAACTCCAATCACCGAATTTGCCGTTTGATTCATGCAATCAAGATACAGTCATTCACGTTGTCACCTGCACTTGTTGCATTCATTTATTTGGACTGAGTTGGAATTTTGATTTGCATATATTTTTGGACGTTATTTTCCACATAATTTTAGGAATTTATGTTCACTGGTGTTTTTTATTTTTCTTCCTAGATCATGCAGCCCAGGGGCAGTGGCCCACCGGGCAAACGCCCCGTGTGCCCTATGGCCTGCCTGAAGAGCCTTGCCACAGCCCGATATTAGGGTAAGGGTGTGCAATGTTTACCCCCGAAGAGGCCACTGGAAATATGCCCAAGTCCTCCCAAATAGCACAAAGGCTGCCAGTCCCACAAGATCACTCCCACGCACACCAACAATTAAAGTGTTACTAAACCTAAAACAGTTGTTTACCTTAATGCATTGTTTGCATTAAGGTAAAAAATGTTTTCAATTTTCCTGTGCCCCCGTTCCCCTGTGTGAAGAGTAAGAGAGGGGAGAAGAGATCAGCGTTGTGCACGGCCACATCTATTCTCCCCTTACTTCCTCTTCATACAGCATTCGAGAAGCAGCAGGACCCATTGTCTCTTGCTGCTGTCAATCAAATGCAGTGAAGAGGAAGTGGGGGGGCGGGCCTAAGTCCCGCTGTGTAAGTCTATGGAGCGCGGTTCCGTAGACACACAGGTCGGGAGTGCACAGGCGTTTCTCCCCATAGCCAGCTGGCTTTGGTGGACATGAAAAGAAGAGGAGGAGCCAAGATCACCGCCAGGAACCCCAGAAGAGGAGGATCAGGACCACTCTGTGCAATACCATTGCACAGAGCAGGTAAGTATAACATGTTTGTAATTTTAATTAGAAAAAAAATATATGACTTTAGTAACACTTTAAGGTTCAGTCTAGGGCAGGGTTTCTCAACCAGGGTTCCTCCAAAGGTTGCTAGGGGTTCCTTGAGCAATGAGCAATTTCTACCTCTCAGATAAATTCCCAATGACATCATTGATCTTTTTAGATATCTGTAAGGGGGTAATTCTTCCCAATGACCACAAGTTTTTAGCAGGGGTTCCCCAAGACCGGAGATTTTTTTCAAGGGTTCCTTGGTGTTGAAATGGTTGAGAAAGGCTGGTCTAGGGGCGGTCTTGTTAGAGTTTAAGACCTTTAACAGGAGAGGGGTTTAGGGTCCCAGGATACTCCAAAATGATCAGTAGTAACAATAGGAGGACAAACTTCACTCTAATCTTCAAATGGCAGATTTTAAGGAGGTAGCAGGGAATGACCAGTATATCTATAACCCTAAAGCAGCAGTCTTTATAGCAGTGGTTCTCAACTCCGGTCCTCGGGACCCCCCAACAGGCCAGATTTTAAGTATTACCTTGGGGAGATGCAGACTAGAATACTGCAATCACTGAGCAGCAAATGATATCACCTGTGATGTATTTCAGTTATCCTGCAAACCTGGCCTGTTGGGGGGTCCCGAGGACCGGAGTTGAGAACCACTGCTTTATAGCAACCACTTTCATGTAGTTCACTTCTGGCACTTGGACAACTAACAGTCCTCAGTAAGATCTTTTCTTACAATGTCCCCAGAGCTGCCTGCCATCCAGCCTTCACAGGAAGATCCTTTAGTGAGGGAGATAACAAGTTCCAGACCTAGTGCCCTCCAGCAAATGTAATCCTTGGGCAATCTTCCCTAGGCCCTCAGCCAAACTTCTTGTTCCTCTGGCTAACTTCCAGGGGCAACAGTTCTCCCAGGAGAAGCGGAACCTTCCCTTGAGAGAACAGAACAATGTGTTCAGGCCTCCTGCACATTTATCACCTCCCCAGCCATCATCTGGACACCTCCTTCCAGGGATTGTCTTGGGCATGATAAATATTCAAATGATCATTTAAATATCCTCCCCTATGCTCTGGAACTTTCTTCCAGAGGCAAGGGGAAGTAATCAAACTCTCAGCTCAGGAAACCCTGAGCAGACCTCCACAATCAATCACTGCTCCATTAACTAGAATGGAGCCAAAAACTAAATTTAGAGGGTGCTACAGGTGTCATCTGCTTAGTTACCTAAAGAGGTCCCCATTTCACTTGTTAGTGTAGGACAGGGGTCTCCAAACTGCGGCCCAAGGACCGGATGTGGACCTTTGCTAGCCTTTATCCAGCCCTTAGTTCACTATTCTTTCCACTGATATCAACAATGGGGCTCTATTTCTTCCACTTATACCAATGATGGGGCACTGCTCCTCCTCCTACTGACTACCAACCCTGAGGCCATGTTTATTCTCAATGATGCTGGCCCAGGACATTTCTACCCCCACTAGTCACAATCCAGCCCCCCTAAAGTCTGAAGGACAGTAAACTGGCCCTTTGTTTGAAAAAGTTTGGAGATCCCTGGTGTAGGATATAAATAGAAAGGAGGAGCGGAGTCAGGGTGGAGAAGAGTAGTTAGCAAGAAGAGTAGTAAGAGGAATGGGAATGTCACCTGGGGCCCCATGGGAAAACTAGGGCCTCTACCAAGGTTATGTTATCTTCCCATGAATCAGCCTTTCCCTTTGGGAGAATGCTGCCTGCAGCTAATCTTATTGGTCCTGCCAGGAAAACTGGAGAACTCTACTGAGAAAGCACCCTGTTAGTGGACAACAACACTAAACTTGACAAGCCATGGGTAATGGAACCATACTATAAATGGACTTTTATGCTACAACCCAACATTCTGTAAAGGGAAATTCTAGAAGAATGTGGTTTAATTCTCTTTATTCCAGTGGATCTCAGGGTGGCTTATACTTGGGGAGAAATTACAAAGACCTCAGTTAGGAAACTGTTGGCAGGCAGGAGAGGAAGTGTCTGCTAGACTGCAAGTGGTGACGAGTCTGTGATCTGGACTGTGTTCCTTGTTCCCCAAGACCCTTGAGTTATTTGGGCTAGGTGTTTAGAGAGACCACTGATGAACCGGCTCTGTAATTAAGGAATCTGGGTACCCATACAACTATTTTGTGACAGGTAAGTGTGGGTTTCCTGACAAGCCCGTAGGCTAAGAAGAGTGAGCAAGGGCAATAGGAAAGTCTTCTAATGTTCCATATTGCAAGCTTCACTGTAGGCCCTGTTACAGGAAGTGGCTAAACAACCCAACACCATGGGGTGCTATAACATGACCTCACAAAAAATGGCACTGTAACACAGCTTTGCTCAACCTTTTATACACAGAGGAACCCTTGAACTAATTCTCCGGTCTCGGGGAACCCCTGATACATTCGTGTGATGGTCAATGGGAAGAATGCTCCTTACACTTGTGGTCATTGGGAAGAATTACCCCCTTAAGATAAATGATGTCATTGGGAATTTATCTGTGAGATAGAAATTGACCATTGCTCAAGGAACCCCTTGCAACCTCTGGAGGAACCCTAGGTTCTACGGAACCCTGGTTGAAAAACCCTGCATTAGTGTGATGGTCATTGGGAAGAATGCTCCTTACACTTGTGATCATTGAGAAGAATTACCCCCTTACAGATACCTAAAAAGATCAATGGTATGATTTCGAATTTAGAGGTAGAAATTGACCATTGCTCAAGGAACCCCTAGCAACCACTGGAGGAACCCTGGTTGAGAAACCCTGCTGTAACAGTATGTAGAGGTGCAGCATGGTGCGGCGACACTAAACACTCAGAGTCCAGTTGAGAGAACAGAACATGTATTAATGTAGAATACAATAATTAAAAAAAAACCCGGTGGAAAGGTGCCCGACCAGCAACACTCACAATATTTAACAGCAGTGTGTAGCGATGCAGGTCTCAGATGTGCCAACAGTGTCTGTCTGGGGGGTGGTGGAATGCAGCCTGGCTGCCCTGTACCCAAATGGGGAGGTTTGCAGAAAGGTTGCCGTGCCCCTATCCTTTCCCTACTCATCTGGAACCTCTCCGAATTGCTGTCCCTGTCAGACGGGTGACCTGTCTGTACACTACCCACTCACGAAATTTGCAGCAAACTCTGGAGCCAGGGTCTTAAATATACTCTGCCTGACTCAATATGCCCACCACGGGGGGAGGTAGCATCCAACTGGGTAGCTCCCCCAGCGATCCTGGAAACCATAGAGCAGTGGTTCTCAACTCCGGTCCTTGGGACCCACTAACAGGTCAGGTTTGCAGGATAAAAGAAATGCATCACAGGTGATATCATTTGCTGCTCAGTGATTGCGGCATTCTAGTCTGCATCTCCCCAAGGTAATACTTAAAATCGGGCCTTTTGCTGGGTCCCGAGGACTGGAGTTGAGAACCACTGCCATAGAGGAACTATGTTCCTCTTGACTTCCTCCCCCTGCAATGCCACTGTGGTTGAGTGCCACCTGCAGTGGAGAAAGTAGACTGCACCTGCCTACAACCTGACCATGCAAAAGTTAGGGGGCAACTCCATAATAATATTCATTGTATTGGATGGGATTGTCCACAAGCTCATGTAGATGTGATGGTCAGATCACAAACTTTTGGCCATATAGTGTATAAAGAAGTAGCATAGCCTATACATGAATAAATTCAATAAAAAATATTGTTCCCTTGTTTTTAACAGTTATCTTGTCAATAATATTGTTAATCTTAATCAGTCTTTCTCTCTAAATTTGCTTCTCTGAAGGGCCCATCTCAAAGTTTGTTTGATCTCTTTGGTTCGAAGAAAATAGATGATTGGATTGGCCATGTGAGGTACAAATGAGTAGAGATAAAGTAGGAGAGCGCCTACATCAGGTTTTATCGTGACAAAAGGAATGTTACTTACAATGTACATAAATATTCGAGGAGCGAAGTATAAAGCAATGACCAGCAAATGGGTCATGCAGGTGGAAAACGCCCTCCGGAGGCTCTCAGAGCGAGTCATTGAGATTGTCACTATTATTTTGATGTATGACACTAATATCAGCCCCAGAGGCACTAAAAGAACAACCATGGCAAGGACCAAGACCACCTTTCTTGGGCCGGAAATATTGGTACATGCTAATGCTGCGTACGCCGTATAGCCACAGAACAAACTGTTTACCTTGTTGGGGCCACACAGGGGGATCTGCGAGGCTAGAATGGTAACAGCTGTATTTATAGAAGGAGACAAAATCGTCCAGCAGATGCCACAGGAAATGGTGACCACTTTATTGGTGATAATGGTGGTGTATCGCAGTGGATGGCAGATGGCCACATACCGATCTATGGCCATCAGCATCAACAGGAATGAGTCCATACTTCCAAAATAATGAACCAAGAAGATCTGGAAGAAGCACACCCTCAAAGGAATGGTGGAAGCTCCAAACCAATATCTGACGATGAGTTTTGGCAAAGTCACAGTGTCAAATAAAAGATCGGAGGTGGCAAGGTTGGCTATGAACAGGTACATGGGCTGATGTAGATATTCATTAAAGGTGACCAAACATATGACAGTGCCGTTGGTAGTCAGTGATATCATGTAGGCAAAGAACATCATGGTAGATACCAAGCCATGGAAGACATCAGCAAGCCCAGGGAATCCAACTAATATAATTTCTGACACTGCGGTGAGATTAGACATGGTTCTAGGAGAAAATATATACAGATCAATGATCTAAAATACAGATTAAATAAATTATAAATCAGGGGACAAATATCTTGTAGGTGCCTACAATCTTTTTTTTGTGAAAAATGAAGTAGACATTTGCTGATGTGCCCCCTAGTGGTGTTATGCTAAGCCAGTTCCCGTGCCTGGGGTCCTCCCAGAGAACCATGGAGCAATCCTCCTTACCCAATGGAGAATTTGTCACCATCTTGTGACCACAGGGCCACCATAATCAAATACTGGTCTCCTACCCAAATTATATTATAGACCCTTCAATATACAGGGTGGGCCATTTATATGGATACACCTTAATAAAATGGGAATGGTTGGTGATATTAACTTCCTGTTTGTGGCACATTAGTATATGTGAGGGGGGAAACTTTTCAAGATGGGTGGTGACCATGGCGGCCATTTTGAAGTCGGCCATTTTGAATCCAACTTTTGTATTTTTAATAGGAAGAGGGTCATGTGACACATCAAACTTATTGGGAATTTCACAAGAAAAATAATGGTTTGCTTGGTTTTAATGTAACTTTGTTCTTTCATGAGTTATTTACAAGTTTCTGACCACTTATAAAATGTGTTCAATGTGCTGCCCATTGTGTTGGATTGTCAATGCAACCCTCTTCTCCCACTCTTCACACACTGATAGCAACACCGCAGGAGAAATGCTAGCACAGGCTTCCAGTATCCGTAGTTTCAGGTGCTGCATATCTCGTATCTTCACAGCATAGACAATTACCTTCAGATGACCCCAAAGATAAAAGTCTAAGGGGGTCAGATCGGGAGACCTTGGGGGCCATTCAACTGGCCCACGACAACCAATCCACTTTCCAGGAAACTGTTCATCTAGGAATGCTCGGACCTGACACCCATAATGTGGTGGTGCACCATCTTGCTGGAACTATGATGTCTGTGATAGGGATTTGCTGGCCATCACGTCGGCTTTGGAGGAATGGCGGTACCTCCTGGAAGGAGCAGCTCACCCGGTATTGGTTTTTACTGACCATAAAAACCATATGCTGTGAAGATACGAGATGTGCAGCACCTGAAACTACGGATACTGGAAGCTTGTGCTAGCATTTCTCCTGCGGTGTTGCTATCAGTGTGTGAAGAGTGGGAGAAGAGGGTTGCATTGACAATCAAACACAATGGGCAGCACATTGAACACATTTTATAAGTGGTCAGAAACTTGTAAATAACTCGTGAAAGAATAAAGTTACGTTAAAACCAAGAACACCATTGTTTTTCTTGTGAAATTCCCAATAAGTTTGATGTGTCACATGACCCTCTTCCTATTGAAAAAACAAAAGTTGGATTCCAAATGGCCGACTTCAAAATGGCCACCATGGTCACCACCCATCTTGAAAAGTTTCCCCCCTCACATATACTAATGTGCCACAAACAGGAAGTTAATATCACCAACCATTCCCATTTTATTAAGGTGTATCCATATAAATGGCCCACCCTGTATTCTAATTCTAATGCAGATTAAGCATAACACTCATTCCAGCTCAACCAGTAAAGGAATGTCCAGTCTGGATCTTTCTTTGCTGAATGCTTTATTACAGCCATTAATATGCAAATTCCAGCTAGGGGCATAACAGTCCAATCCATAAGAATCCCGCATAGGGTTTTTGGCTGCAAGTATCCTGAATCTCTGAATTGTTCCTTTCACAGTCTCTCCCACTGAAGTCTACCTCGCCCATACTGGGGTCCACAGAGAAGAACATATGATATTCTTACCCATGCAAACGGGTGTCCTTCATGGCTGTCTCTTACTCTGCACCACAGTCTTGGCAGTTTTTCAATCTCTTTTCAAACCATAGACAGGAAGACCAAGCCCCTGGCAAAGCACCTTGTCCCCATGTTAATGATGGCAATGGCCTCTTCCCCACAACCCTGGTCCGGTGGATATGGGAGTCTAGGGCAGAAGAGTTATCCAAATCTGGAAGTCCCCTTCAAAAATAAGGACACCCAGATTCCAGCCTCCACATATGTGAATGGGTAAGGGGCATGGGCGTCCACAGGTAGGGGCAAGGGGGGGCAATTGTCCCCCCCTGGAATCAGGCATCAGATCAGGGGTTCCCCACTAGGTCCTTATCTTCTTGAGCCATGTATGCAGTTTTTGACAGTCTCTTGGGCCATGTATGCAGTCTCTGACCGTATCCTGTACTATATCTGCAGTCTCTAACCATCTCCTGTACTATGTCCGCAGTCTCTGACCATATCCTGTACTATGTCCGCAGTCTCTGACCGTCTTCTGTACCATGTCTGCAGTCTCTGACTGTCTCCTGTACCATGTCTGCAGTTTCTGACCGTCTCCTGTATCATGCCCTCAGTCTCTGACTGTCTCCTGTATCACGTCTGCAGTCTCTGACCATTTCCTGGATCATGTCTGCAGTCTCTGACCATCTCCTGTATCACGTCTGCAGTCTCTGACCATCTCCTGTATCATGTCTGCAGTCTCTGACCATCTCCTGTACTACGTCTGCAGTCTCTGACTGTGATAATGTAATTATGACATTGTCAAAAAGGGGCAGAGCATGGATGACCTTGAAATTATGCCCCCCCCTGGAAAAAGTTCTGCGGACGCCCATGGTAAGGGGTACATAGTACCCCTACTCATTCACAAAATAGGATCTGTCATCTGGAATGTAAGCAAAGGTGCAGGACATATCCGGTTATATCATTCATCTAACATGGCCATGGCCATATTTGGCCAATGTCAATGCCCAAATGTGGGCATTTGGCCATATTTGAGCAATGATGTCAGCCACTATCACTGCCTTATTTATTTACATGGCTGGAGATTCCAGGCCAGCAAATGAATGTGGCTGGGTGACATTGATGTTTGCTAAGGACGCGGCAGGTTCTGGCACCCGCCGCTTCCTTAGCAACCATTACCAGGGAAAAAAACAATACTAAGTACTGTATGTCCTCTGGCTTCTGCCAAATGCACTTAAAGTTTGACATTCAGATGAACGCTCGAGCAAGCAAAGTTCATATCAAACCAGGAGCTCATCGCTACTAAGCATGCGAGATGTAACCAGGTGTTAGGTCTTTCATCACTATGTCCAGTGTTAAAGACGTTGGCAGAGAGCACAAGAGCTTCTGCTGAAGCCCCAGTCATTGTCACGAACATTGTGCCAGCAGATGTCAAGGCATTGCCCTTTCAGTGGGGTGGCATTGCCTTCAGCCATGTAAACCTTCAGACCAAACACTCCTCCAGGCACACCCTGTGTGGAGCCTCCCTCGGGATCCCTGCCACCAGCTACCTGAACTATGAGCTACACCCAGCATCCTAGTGAGAAGGGTGTTACACCTCTCTCCCAGAAAACTTCAAGTAACTGCATTTGTATTGATTGATAGCATTGCAGTAAAATTCCCTGTTCTCTAGGGCAATATTTCTCAACCCCAGTCTTCAAGTACCCTCAACACGTCATGTTTTCAGGATTTCCCTCAGATGAAACGGCTGTGGTAATTACTAAGGCAGTGACACTGATCAAACCACTTGTGCAAAAAATGGAAAGCCTGAAAAAATGACCTGCTGGGGGTACTTGAGGAATGGAGAAACATTGCTGTAGGACAGGGGTCCCCAAACTTTCTAAACAAAGGGCCAGTTTACTGTGCTTCATATTTTAAGGGGGGGCCGGACTGCGGCCATTGGGAGTAGAAAAGGTCCTGTAAACAGTGGAAAAAAATAATTCCCCTTTTTTATAATTCCCCATCATTGCTGTCATTGGCAGAAATTGTGCCCCATCATTGGTGTCATGGGAAGGAACTGTACCCCTATCATGGGTAGAGATTGTGCCCCATTGTTGGTGTCATGGGAAGGAACTGTACCCCATCATTGGTGTCACTGGTAGAAATTGTGCCCCATTGTTGGTGTCATGGGAAGGAACTGTACCCCATCATTGGTAGAAATTGTGCCCCATTGTTGGTGTCATGGGAAGAAACTGTACCCCATCATTGGTGTCACTGGTAGAAATTGTGCCCCATTGTTGGTGTCGTGGGAAGGAACTGTGTGCCATCATTGGTAGAAATTGTGTCCCATTGTTGGTGTCATGGGAAGGAACTGTACCCCATCATTGGTAGAAATTGTGCCCCATTGTTGGTGTCGTGGGAAGGAACTGTATGCCATCATTGGTAGAAATTGTGTCCCATTGTTGGTGTCATGGGAAGGAATTGTACCCCATTATTGGTGTCATTGGTAGAAATTGTACCCCATTGTTAGTGTCATGGGAAGGAACTGTACACCATTATTGGTAGAAATTGTGCCCCATTGTTGGTGTCATGGGAAGGAACTGTACCCCATCATTGGTAGAAATTGTGCCCCATTGTTGGTGTCATGGGAAGGAACTGTACCCCATCATTGGTACAAATTGTGCCCCATTGTTGGTGTCATGGGAAGGAACTGTACACCATCATTGATGTCATTGGTAGACATTTTGCCCCATTGTTGGTGTCATTGGGAGGAATTTTGTTCCTTCATTGGTGTCAGTGAGGGGAATTATGCCCCATTGTTGGTATCAGTGAAAGAAATAGTGCTCCAAGGGCTGGATAAAATCAAGAAAAGGGCCACATCTTACCCCCGGGCCGTAGTTTGGAGACCAGTGCTCTAGGAAGAGCCGGTTCACAGAGGGGCGATCCGACTTCAGGGGCGACTCTGAGTCGCCCCGCACAGCGCGGCTAGCAAACGACTTCTGTAATAGAAGTCAATGCAAGTCACTTGAAGTCGCCCCCAAAGTAGTACAGGAACCTTTTTCTAAGTCGGAGCGACTTGAGTCTCTCCTATCGGAACGGTTCCATTGCATTGCATGGATTGCGACTTAGTCGCCTGACAAGTCGCCCCTGTGTGAACCGCTCTTACTGCCACCTAGTGGTCATGTGTGGGAACTACTCTGAGCATCCCAGTTACTCTTCAATTCGGATTGCATACTGTTTTACCTAGGCCACAGAGGAGATCACCCGTTCCCCGGTCTCCTCTGTGATGAACGATTCCAGGAGAGGCAAGGATTTAGTCACTTCTGGTCTCAGAGCTGTCATTTCCCCGGTTCCTACGGCCAGGGAAGCAGCCGATCAACCAAGGCCTGTGTTTGATCAGCTGCCTTGGAGGGCAGGAGAAACATCAGGGGTCTAATCGGTACTACAGTTTCCCAGACCTGCTCTGCTCAGTTGGGTATCTACTTACTCGACACAACATCATCATTGGCTGCAGTGAGGGTGTAATAGACCCCAATATCTCCAAGAAGAGGTCCCCAGGGCCATCTTTAATATTGAGTGGACCCTGGGCAAAAATTTTCTTGGACCCTCCCAAATCCACTTATCAACTGTTTGCGGACTCAAGACGCAGCTGCTTCGGGCCCCACAACAATGACTGGGCCCTGGGCGGCTGCCCCTTCAACCCTCTGTTAAAGACGGCCCTGTCTGTCGCCTGTCCATGCTATCACAAAGGGGGCTTGTTAGCTTCTTGCGATAGCAATACAGTTAAAAGAGAGTGTGGAAATAATAAATCATATAAAATAAAATTAATTCATTAAAAACAAAAAAATAAATAAATAAAAATAAATATTAATAATAATAAAAAAAAAAAAAATTAAGCACCCCTATCACCCCCATAGCACACTCCATTTCAAACGCACAGCGTAGGGGCGAGCGCATTTGCGTTAACATGAATTGCGCAGCACACGTGAGGTATCGGATTCGTCAGTGAGAGCAATCATTTTAAGGCCATAATTTATGTTTAACCCCAAACTGATAACCTGTAGCGTCATTTAGAGGATTTAGTATTTCGGATACAATTAGTTTTTTTCCTTTTTCAAAAATATACAAATGCATAAGGAGATGCAGTGAAAGAAAAATGATAGCACAAAAAGATGTACTTTTTTTTTTTTTTTTTTTTTTCATGGGCATGCACAAATTTAAGGCTTGACGTGTTTGGTATCATTTTACTCGATGCAACCCTTTTATATTCTGCTAAAAAAAAAAAAAAAGAGTATATTATTGTTTTTGTTTATACTAAAATTTATTTTATTTTTTTGTTTATTATTTTTCAATTTATTTTAGCGTTTTTTTTTTCTGAAAAATATATTTTTGGCAAATAGCTGTGCAAATGGGACGTTAAAAACTTTCAACTACCACCATTTTATTCTCCGGGGGTTTCTGCTTTCAGAAAAGATATATTCTCTTTTGGGTTAACCCTCTTAATAGTCCGGGGAAAAGCTAAAACAATAAAGACACAACTACCATGTAAAAGATTTCTTACAATTACTTTTTTTTTAAGGGGTTCAAAGTAATTTCCAGCAAAAGAAAATGCAGGTTTTATCATGTGTGCAACAATTTAAAAATAAAATCCCCAGTAGACGAGTGATTAATCTGCTCTCCTCCTGTCAGCAGGCTCCCAGTGTTAGCAATAATAAATAATAATATTTAAATAAAAAAAAAAAGATATTTGTATCTATATCTATCAAAAAAATGAATAAATATATAAAAACATAAAATAAAATAATACTAATATTAATAATTAAATAATAAAAAATGCGTAACTGAATATCATTATTATCATCCACGAGTAAGATAAATACTGCACAAAAATGATGTTTGCTTGAAATAATGAAACAAAAATGATCATATGTTTGTATCTAAATCTATCAAAAAACGTTATACTGTAAATATATAAAATACATAAAAACAAAATTATAATAATAATATTTAAATTAAAAAAATAATAACTTACATAGTTATGCTTTCAGAAAAAATATACTTTTTTTTAAGAGGTTCAAAGTAATTTCCAGCACAAAACGCAGAAAAATTTGATAAAATTGCTCCACTAAACGAGTGATTAATCTGCTCTCTCTCCTCCTGTCTGCAGGCTCCCAGTGTTAGATGGACAGAACTGTTCTGATTGTCTCACAGTGCTGACTATCACTTCCTTTATTCTTGCTGTACAGGAAATTACAGGAAAACAAATTTAAATATAGAAAAAGATACCTACAGTAGCGAAATTTAAAATGATATATATATAGTTTTTATAATAAATGCTTAAATGGATTTCATTATAATCAGCCAGGAGTAAAATAAATACTGCACAAAAATGATCTTTGCTTGAAATAATGACACAAAAATTATCAGATATTTGTATTCTATATCTATCAAAAAGATTTGTTACAATTACTTTTTTTTAAGGGGTTCAAAGTCATTTCCAGCAAAAGAAAATGCAGGTTTTATCATGTGTGCAACAATTTAAAAATAAAATCCCCAGTAGACGAGTGATTAATCTGCTCTCCTCCTGTCAGCAGGCTCCCAGTGTTAGCAATAATAAATAATAATATTTAAATAAAAAAAAAAAGATATTTGTATCTATATCTATCAAAAAAATGAATAAATATATAAAAACATAAAATAAAATAATACTAATATTAATAATTAAATAATAAAAAATGCGTAACTGAATATCATTATTATCATCCACGAGTAAGATAAATACTGCACAAAAATGATGTTTGCTTGAAATAATGAAACAAAAATGATCATATGTTTGTATCTAAATCTATCAAAAAACGTTATACTGTAAATATATAAAATACATAAAAACAAAATTATAATAATAATATTTAAATTAAAAAAATAATAACTTACATAGTTATGCTTTCAGAAAAAATATACTTTTTTTTAAGAGGTTCAAAGTAATTTCCAGCACAAAACGCAGAAAAATTTGATAAAATTGCTCCACTAAACGAGTGATTAATCTGCTCTCTCTCCTCCTGTCTGCAGGCTCCCAGTGTTAGATGGACAGAACTGTTCTGATTGTCTCACAGTGCTGACTATCACTTCCTTTATTCTTGCTGTACAGGAAATTACAGGAAAACAAATTTAAATATAGAAAAAGATACCTACAGTAGCGAAATTTAAAATGATATATATATAGTTTTTATAATAAATGCTTAAATGGATTTCATTATAATCAGCCAGGAGTAAAATAAATACTGCACAAAAATGATCTTTGCTTGAAATAATGACACAAAAATTATCAGATATTTGTATTCTATATCTATCAAAAAGATTTGTTACAATTACTTTTTTTTAAGGGGTTCAAAGTCATTTCCAGCAAAAGAAAATGCAGGTTTTATCATGTGTGCAACAATTTAAAAATAAAATCCCCAGTAGACGAGTGATTAATCTGCTCTCCTCCTGTCAGCAGGCTCCCAGTGTTAGTAATAATAAATAATAATATTTAAATAAAAAAAAAGATATTTGTATCTATATCTATCGAAAAAATGAATAAATATATAAAAACATAAAATAAAATAATAATAATATTAACTGGATATCATTATTATCACCCTAGAGTAAGATAAATACTGCACAAAAATGATGTTTGCTTGAAATAATGAAACAAAAATTATTATATGTTTGTATCTATATCTATCAAAAAATGTTATACTGTAAATATATAAAAAAAACATAAAAACTAAATTATAATGATAATAATATTTAACTTAAAAAAATAATAACTTACATAGTTATGCTTTCAGAAAAAATATACTTTTTTTAAGAGGTTCAAAGTAATTTCCAGCACAAAATGCAGATTTAATCATGTGTGCAGAAAAATTTGATAAAATTGCCCCAGTAAACAAGTGATTAATCTGCTTCTCTCCTCCTGTCAGCAGGCTCCCAGTGTTAGACGGACAGAACTGTTCTGATTGTCTCACAGTGCTGACTATCCCTTCCTTTATTCTTCCTGTACAGGAGATTACAGGAAAACAAATTTAAATATAGAAAAAGATACCTACAGTAGCGAAATTTAAAATGATATATATATATATTTTTTATAATAAATGCTTAAATGGATATCATTATAATCAACCAAGAGTAAAATAAATAATGCACAAAAAAATTATCTTTGTTTGAAATAATGAAACAAAAATTATCATATGTTTGTATCTATATCTATCAAAAAATGAATAAATATATAAAAACATAAAATAAAATAATAATAATAATATTAACAATTAAATAATAAAAAATGTGTAACTGGATATCATTATTATCACCCAAGAGTAAGATAAATAAAGCACAAAAATTATGTTTGCTTGAAATAATGAAACAAAAATTATCATATGTTTGTATCTATATCTATCAAAAAATGTTATACTGTAAGTATATAAAAAACATAAAAACAAACTAATAATAATACTAATATTTAAATTAAAAAAATAATAACTTACATAGTTATGCTTTCAGAAAAAATATACTTTTTTTAAGAGGTTCAAAGTAATTTCCAGCACAAAATGCAGATTTAATCACGTGTGCAGAAAAATTTGATAAAATTGCCCCACTAAACGAGTGATTAATCTGCTCTCCTCCTGTCAGCAGGCTCCCAGTGTTAGTAATAATAAATAATAATATTTAAATAAAAAAAAAGATATTTGTATCTATGTCTATCAAAAAAAATGAATAAATATATAAAAACATAAAATAAAATAATACTAATATTAATAATTAAATAATAAAAAATGCGTAACTGGATATCATTATTATCACCCAAGAGTAAGATAAATACTGCACAAAAAAAAAATGATCTTTGTTTGAAATAATGACACAAAAATGATCAGATATTTGTATCTATATCTATCAAAAAAATGAATAAATATATAAAAACATAAAATAAAATAATAATAATAATATTAACAATTGCATAATAAAAAAATGCGTAACTGGATATCATTATTATCACCCTAGAGTAAAATATATACTGCACAAAAATGATGTTTGCTTGAAATAATGACACAAAAATTATCAGATATTTGTATTCTATATCTATCAAAAAAATTAATAAATATATAAAAACATAAAATAAAATAATTGGGACGCTACGATATCCTACATGCCACCTTTAATGACCAAACACTGACCCTGGTCCATCGTTACACCCCTAACACTCTCCAGGGACAATTCTACCAGCAAATTGGCACCCTATAGACGACATCCCCTCATTATCTGCGGGGGCTTTACTCAGGTAGGAGACCTTAGACTCTTCCAACCCCTTGCGGAAACAAACTGCTGCGCTTCATAACTTCCTCTCCTCTGAAGATCTGTGCCATCCGTTGGCAGGGTCTACATGGTACTGAAAAGGACTTCACCTTCTATTCAAACCACATAAAGTGTATTCCAGGATAGACGTGTTTCTGGTAGATAAAATCGCACTTCAAGCAGTGCAAGAGGACATGATGAGCAACATCACGTGGTTGGACCCCAATTTCACTCAAAGTGTTTCCCCCAGATCACCTACCTACAGGCAAAAGGTGGTGACTCAACACCCCCCTACTGACTAATCCAAACATTTTGAATCCGCGATAAAATAATATTTTCACCATAATGTCAATTCTGTTACAAACCCATTTATCTGCTGGAATGCCCACAAGGCCGTGATTAGAGGTCTTCTTCTAAAGTTTGGGGCCCAGGAAACCAGGAAACGCAATGCCACCACAGCCAAATTCCTAGAACAAATTCATACCCTTGAAAAAAGCGCACAAGGCAAGACCATCTCCCTCCTTGGAATAGGATTTAAATAATGTTAGGAAGTCTCTAAGTGGCCACCTACATTCCAATTTTGATCCAGCCCTGGAAAGATTGAAACTAAATTTTTACGCCCGCCATAACAAACCCGGGGGGGGGGGGGGCCACCTTGCAAAGCAACTTAAAAGACACTTAGTACACGAAGATCCCATACCTGCTCTCCAAAGACCAGACTCGCCTCTCTAACCCTAAAGACATAGCTGACCGTTTTAGTCAGTTCTATGCCAAACTATACAATATAGCCTCCTCGGGGGAAGCTGAAGCGCCCACCCTACCCTTTTTAGGTCACCTGAGGTTACCTTCCCTCACCCACGAGCAACTTGTAAATATTTCAAAACCCTTCATCGAGTTACAGCTCAAGAGTGCCATCATTTCCTTACCACTGCTTAAGGCTCCTGGTCCAGATGGTCTTTGCAACGAATACTACAGGGTGGTCCATTTATATGGATACACCTTAATAAAATGGCAATGGTTGGTGATATTAACTTCCTGTTTGTGGCACATTAGTATATGTGAGGGGGGAAACTTTTCAAGATGGGTGGTGACCATGGCGGCCATCTTGAAGTCAGGCATTTTGAATCCAACTTTTGTTTTTTCAATAGGAAGAGGGTCATGTGACACATCAAACTTATTGGGAATTTCACAAGAAAAACAATGGTGTGCTTGGTTTTAACGTAACTTTATTCTTTCATGAGTTATTTACAAGTTTCTGACCACTTATAAAATGTGTTCAATGTGCTGCCCATTGTGTTGGATTGTCAATGCCACCCTCTTCTTCCACTCTTCACACACTGATAGCAACACCGCAGGAGAAATGCTAGCACAGGCTTCCAGTCTCCTTACCGCCATGGAGGACCTTCCTCGTCGAGTGGGCCATAACCAAAAATGACTGGTATTTTTGGTATTTTTTTGGTATACGACACTTCTATGCTCTACACGTCGTGGACTTTGATGCCTATGACCTTCGGACACGATCGTAAAGAGGACGCCACAACGATAGTCACACACTTCTCACCTTCTTCTCCCACCGTAACTGTTAGGTTGTGTTACCCGTCGTGTAACTTGTGTAAAATATTCACCAGTCTTTGAACATTTATTGAGTACTTTCTTATTTCAATGCAATTTTGGTTCGTGTGGTAACAAAAAGAACACTTTAAGGGTTATTCAAACTACACAGTGTACTGGGAGAAGGATAACTTTTTTGTTTTCAACCTAAGTTTTACGGACTGAAGTTCTACCGGCGGTACCAGTGGTGGGTAGAACTTTTCAAAGGGGGGAGTGTATA
>BLSH010495072.1:338052-353032 GCA_018402905.1 Glandirana rugosa | reverse complement strand
GACATAGGTACGGACTACGGGGTCAGGTCGGACAGAGGTATGGACGGAGGCAGGACTGGGGCAGCAGGCATACAGACAGGCTGGACTGGGGCAGCAGGCATGGAGGCAGGCAGGACTGAGGCAGCAGGCATGGAGACAGGCTGGACTGGGGCAGCATGCATGGAGACAGACTGGACTGGGGTAGCAGGCATGGAGACAGGCTGGACTGGGGTAGCAGCCATGGTGACAGGCTATTCTGGGGCAGCAGGCATGGAGGCAGGCGGGATTTGGGCATCAGGCATGGAGGCAGGCTGGACTGGGGCAGCAGGCATGGAGACAGGCTGGACTGGGGTAGCAGGCATGGAGACAGGCTGGACTGGGGCATCAGGCATGGATACAGGCTGGCCTGGGGCAGCAGGCATGGAGACAGGTTGGACTGGGGTAGCAGGTATGGAGACAGGCTGGACTGGGGCATCAGGCATGGATACAGGCTGGCCTGGGGCAGCAGGCATGGAGACAGGTTGGACTGGGGCAGCAGGCCTGGAGACAGGCTGGACTGGGGCAGCAGGCATGGAGTCAGGCTGGACTGGGGTAACAGGTAGACATGTACACGGCTGAAAAATTAATTTTTTTCATTTTCATTTTTTTTCTCATTTTTTGGATTTTTCGTTATGATCAAAATTTTTTATTTAGAATAAATTTGTAAATTCAGAATCCTTCGAATTCGGTTTGTTCCATTCGTATAGATGCGGTATTCGTTATTATTGGTAATGCGTAAATTCGGAAACATTTGAATTTGGTTTGTTTCATTCATATAGATGCGTTATTCGGTAATTCGGAAAAAAATTTGTTCACTAACAGGCAGGCAAATTTGAAAGGAAATTCCAATACCTAACTCATTTAATAGTTTATAATTATTATTATAGTATTTATTATTATTATCTACTATTGATAAATAATCATGATAATAATAATAAAAATATATAACAATGGTTAATAATTTATTACGTTCGCTAACAGCCAAATTTGAAAGGAAATTCCAATACCTACCTATAATTTAATAGTATAACTATTATTATAGTTATTATTATTATTATTATTAATAATAATAATAATAATAAATAATAATAATAATTCTAAAAATATAATAATGGTTATAAACTTTTAAATTATATATAGGTATTGGAATTTCCTCTCAAATTAAATTTTTATAATAGAAATTATCTGAATGTTTTTTGTTCTTTAAGATTTTTTAATTTTCGGAATTCCGTTATATGTACAGATTTTCGTTCTTTCAAATTTTCGGATTTATGTTCTTATTTTCAGATTTTCGTTCTTTTGAATTTTCGGATTTTCGTTCTTACTCTTGGATTTCCGTTCTTTTGAATTTTCTGATTTTCGTCCTTTCAAATTTTCCGATTTTCGTTCAAATTTTCCGATTTTCGTTCTTTCGATTTTTTTTTGCTAAAAAATTACTTAGAACCACCAAACATTATATTTTTATTTTTTTCAGACACCCTAGAGCAGGGGTAGGGAACCTGCGGCTCTCCAGCTGTGGTAGAACTACATTTCCCATGAGGCATTGCAAGGCTGATGGATACAATTACTCCCAGAAGCATTATGGGAAATGTAGTTCTACAACAGCTGGAGAGCCACAGGTTCCCTACCCCTGCCCTAGAGAATAAAACGGTGGTCATTGCAATACTTTATGTCACACCATATTTGCGCAGCGGTCTTAAAAGCGCAATTTGTTTGGAAAAAAAAATCACTTTTTTTAATTAAAAAATAAGACAACAGTAAAGTTAGCCCAATTTATTTCTATATTGTGAAAGATGATGTTACACTGAGTAAATTGATACTCAACATGTCACGCTTCAAAATTGCGCCCACTCGTGGAATAGCGGCAAACTTTGGCACTTAAAAATCTCCATCGGCGAAGTTTAAAAATGTCTACAGGTTACCAGTTTAGCATTACAGAGGAGGTATTTTGCTAGAATTATTGCTCTCGCTCTAACGATCGCGGCGATACCTCACGTGTGGTTTGAACACCATTCACTTTTGCACATGAGCTTGGCGGGACGAGGTGTTTTAAATTTTTTTTTTCTTATTTATTTTATTTTTTATTTTTACACTGTCCTTTTGAGAAAAAAAAATTGGGTTGCTTTTATTCATATTACAAGGAATGAAAATGTTCCTTGTAATAGGAAAAAAATATGGCAGGAACTTTTAAATATGAGACCTGGGGTCAAAAAGACCTCAGATCTCCTATTTACACTAAAATGCAATAAAAAAAATGTTATTTGCAAAAAAAAAAATTCCCCTTTAAGAAGATTGGGCGGAAGTGACGCTTGATGTCGCTTCCACCCTGCTATGCTATGTCACCGAGTGGGGGCCATCTTCCCCTTAGTCGGCATCCAGCCTGTGGGGAGATTGGATCGGATCGTCTCCGCCGCTATCGGCGGCTCCGGTAAGCGGCGGAGACGACCGGAGCGCGGCGGGAGGGGGAGCCCAATCCGCTAAAGAGACCACTTTTATCCGAAAGAGGACCACCCGCCGTTTTCAAAAAATAACGGGGTTTATGGTACCTATCTGCTACCATAGCAATGGTATTCAACGGCAAAGTAGCGACGTATAATGACGGTGGGCGGCTTGGAAGTGATTAATGTTGCAATAGTAAACCTTACTCACTTCCGGACCACCCACCGTCATTATACGGCGGTACTTTGCCGTTGAATACCGTTGCTATGGTAGCAGATAGCTACCATAAACCCCGGTATTTTTGAAAACGATGGGTATTCCTCTTTCGGATAAAAGTGGTCTCTGCGGTGGATTCGCCGTGAGATTACTTTAATCAGGGGCGGGAAAGGAGTGGCTGGTAGCAGTGGAGACGATCTGATCCGGCCACCGCAATGCCTGGATGCCGACTGAGGAGGAGATGGCCCCCGACTCGGCTCCATAGCATTGCAGGGCGGAAGCGACACCAAACGTCACTTCCGCCCAAAGCTCTTAAAAGGAGACATTTTTTTTTTTCGAGTGTCATTTTTTTTTTATTGCATTTTACTGTAAATAGGAGATGTGAGGTCTTTTTGACCCCCAGATCTCTTATTTAAGAGGTCCTGGCATGCTTTTTTCTATTACAAGGAATGTTTACATTCCTTCCAGTAGAAATAAAAGTGATCACATTTTTTTTTTAAAGGACGTTATAGAAATAAAAAATAAAAAGTAAAACAAATAAGAAAAAAAAAAATTCAAGCGCCCCGTCACCGGGAGCTCACGCGCAGAAGCGAACGCATACGTAAGTCCCGCCCGCATATGAAAACGGTGTTCATACCTCACATGTGAGGTATCGCCGCGATCGTTAGAGCGAGAGCAATAATTATAGCACTGGACCTCCTCTGTAACTCAAAACTGGTAACCTGTAGAAATTTTTAAACGCCTCAGATGGGGATTTTTAAGTGCCAAAGTTTGCCATCATTCCACGAGCGGGCACAATTTTGAAGCATGACATGTTGGGTATCAATTTAACATTATCTTTCATGATATAGAAAAAATAGGGCTAACTTACCAGGAGTTATTTCCATGAGTGCAGCGCTATGCTAATAAAATGCATGTATCATATAGTGCAAATAACTACGTCCTTCTATAGTATAATCCGTTATTAAAGTGCAATAAATTGTATAAATAAAGTGCAATAGAAAACAATCATAGGCATCAAAGTTCATATATTAGTCCATATAGTGCAGCCTTGATAGCATTATCCTTCTCTCCACATCAATATCATAGATCATCCAATGTGTGACAGATTTAATTGTAGACACGTGAAATGATTAGCACACAACACCCTGTGCCCGTCACCAGATGTGCCCTCACCTCCTGAGCGTTATAAAAACACCTTAAAATATCCTCCTTTGCACAGATAAGCAGACAGATATCCTCCTCTTCATATATTTCCACACCCTTTCTCCTCACTATATCAGAAACCTTTTATCCTGCTTCAGAATCTTCACCAAAGGCAGAACCCCCCCCCCAGTGGTCTGGTTTCAATAGTCTTCAGATCTTCCCTGGTCACAGAAGACTGATAAGAGGTAAGTACAGTAGAGCAGGGAGGACAGTCCTGGAGGTAGGTGAACCGCTGGTGATGAATGGAGGACACTGAGCTCTGCACCCCCGAGAGAACCGGAGCAGAAAGAGAGTCTCTTTCTTTACCGGTGCCTTATTTTTTAACTCAAAAAAGTGTTTTTTTATCCAAAAAAGAAATTGCGCTTGTAAGGCCGCTGCGCAAATACGGTGTGACAAAGTATTGCAATGACCGCCATTTTATTCTCTAGGGCAGCGATGGCGAACCTTGGCACCCCAGATGTTTTGGAACTACATTTCCCATGAGGCTCAACTACACTGCAGAGTGCATGAGCATCATGGGAAATGTAGTTCCAAAACATCTGGGGTGCCAAGGTTCGCCATCACTGCTCTAGGTTGTTCGAAAAAAAATCCTTTTTTTTCCTGGTGCGCATGTGCGAGGCATCCGGGATGGCCGCTTAATCCCGGAGCTCCGACCCGCTTCGCTCCTGCAGCCCATATTTAGCCTCCGTCCGGGACACCGGCCCCCGCAATTGCTAGCCCCCGAAGGTGGCTAGCGGCAAGCACTCCAGCCAACGCCCGGGATTCTTCGCTTGCTCCACTCCGATCCCGCCAGTCGTGGCCCTCAGGCGAGGCCGCGGACTTCTCCCACGAGGCAGCGCACTTTCTGGTCTGGAGCCGCTCGGTAGGCTGGGTCCTGACCAGCCCTCAGCACAGCCGCGGGGACAACCCAGGACCCTTCCTTAGGGAGATCTGAGGTTCCACTGGCTCCCCCCTGATTCCTCTAAGGAGCGGGCAGTCCGCCACTACTGCAGCCAGACACACCACAATTACACAGCCCCCTCCGGACCCCTCTAGCTGTAGGCACTAACCCCCAAGGGATCACCCAAGCAGCAGCTGGCACCACTATAGTGCAAGGGGAGCCAAGATCTGTCTGTAACATACATAGGATGGAAGAGGCATGGGGCTGGCCACCCATACACGGCCTCAGCCACACAGCCCTTATACAAAATCCCCCTATGCCTTGGGGGGGCTGGGGAGTAGGTCTCACACTAGTGACTTTACTTCTCAATGATCCCATCTGGATTCTGCCTAGCACCCCTGCCTCCTGGGCCCTCCGCCATTTCTTACAGTGGCCTCTGAACGATCTCATGCTCCCTCTCCTCCATTCAGCAGCGGGTTACTCTCTGGGCCTTCTCTCCATGTATGCTGCAGCAGTTAGACTTGTCTAAACATCCAGGATTTTCTGAGGAGTCAACCAGATCCTCTCCCATGGCCCCCGGGACCCAACCCAACCAAAAAGACAGCCCTGAAGATATGGACACAGGAGGAGAGGGGGGGTTCGCAAATCCTTCCAAGCCCAGGTCCCCCCAACCCAGATCTCAGTATCACTCAGGCCCTCTCTCCTTCCTCCACAGTCTCCCTCCTGGAGAGGACCCTTGAAGAAATGTTTTCTTTGCCAATCGCAGTCCGAGCCCCCAATCCGGATACCCCGGGGTCTTTGGGATCCCCCTTCCCAACATTTCATTCAGACTTAAAATTCCTGATGGAAACCTTTTCCAAAATGCTATCTAAAGGGTTGGCCCAAACTGCTTCTCGAATTACCTCCAATATCCAAGCAGACCTTCAAAACCTGGGGTCCAGGATTGAGGCCAACAAAAGTCTGAACAAACGATCGCCAGAGCGAACCAAAATACCTCACGCATCCAAGATCTTCAGGATCAGCTGGATACAGCACTCTCCAAAATTGAGGACCTCGAAAATCGCTCTCGGAGATACAACTTTCGAATTCGGGGGGCTTCCGGAATCCATCACGGATGTCCCAGGAACGGTACGTTCGTTCATAAAGGAGATCATCCCTAATATTCCGGACCACAGGTTGGAACTTGACAGGGCCCACAGAGCTCTCCAAGCTCCTCGCTCGGACGAGTTGCCCAGAGATGTTGTGGTCAAACCTCACTTCTTTGCGGTAAAGGAGGAAGTTATGAAAAGCACCCCAGCTCTCGTTTCAAGGCAACCCAATTCTAGTATTCTTTGACATCTCCCCCACCACCATTTAAAAAAGGCGGTCCCTGAAACCCCTACTTGAGGTTCTCACTCAAAAAACTATCAAATACTGGTGGTCCTTCCCGTTTCGCCTTTCCTTCTCATACAAAGGCAAAAATTATGGATTCTGCACCTTCCAGGAGGGAGAACATATACTACATAAACTCAACCTGATTTCCCTGGATCCATCTTCTTCTCTTCAATCCAAAAATGTTGCACCATCATCTAAGCGTCCCTCTCTTCAAAGTCCCATTCCTCCGGTGTGGCGGAAACCAACATTCTAAGAGGTCCAAGGACTCCTACCCCCCATGAAAATATATGGTTACTCCAAGGACTCTGGTCTTCTCCTGCTCATCCTGACTCAGGTTGATGAGTCATCCTTCATGCGAAAGGGTTCCATACCGTTACATATTTTCTTATTTGCTTATTGTTACTAGACATATCTCCTATGTTGCTTGACTTTGATAAGGGGTCTCTCCCTATCTTTTACGAGATCCCTCTAGCTGGATCCGGGGCAGGGCCCTCAGATCCGCTGGGGGTCCTGGCCTGGATGTGGGCCCCCCACCCCCTCTATTACTTGGGGGAGGGTGGGGGGTATCGGGGTCAGGGCTGCCATGCTCCTTGTGGGTGGACACTCCCTGTCTCCCGTGTACCGGGGGTCCGGGTGCTCACCTTTTTGGGTCTTGTATTTGACATTCCAATAGTTTTTGTTATATTCTGTACTGTTTTCCATTGTTAACCACAAAGCGTCTGAAAGGGGCCATTGCTGTTTTTTCCCTTATTTGAATGCTGGCCCCCCCGGGGGCCAGGGACGGGGGGTTGGCCCGTAAGGGGCACTCTTCCCCTCCTTGCTCCCCTGCTGCCGGGCTCCCCCCTCTCTGTGGTGGGCTAGGGGAGCTTGTGGGGCCTTCTCTATAGTTTGATGGGTTAAAATTTTCTCAGGGGATCTACCCGGTTTTAGACCATGCATAGGGCTGTTTTAGGGGCGGAGCAGTTAGCATGCTCCTCCCTCTGCTCTTGGGCTACCTTTTTTGGTCTGCCCTAGAGCAGAAGTGATTCTGCTGATTAGGTCTCTTAGGACCACCATGACCCCCTTCTCTAATCCACCTGCACTCCTAAAATTAGCCTCCCACAATGTCCAGGGCCTAAACTTCCCCGTAAAATGCCAAAAGTACTTCCAGACTGCCCACTCACAGCACCTTGAGGTCCTGCTCCTCCAAGAAACCCACTCAATTCTTACTGGTGAATGCCCCTGACAAAACTACGGAGGTGGGTATCTTTTTTGGTAGTGGGACTGGGTTCCTCTCTAGACTAGAGATAAAGGATCCCGAGGGTAGATATATCCTCCTAACAGGGGAACTTAGAGGCCATACATGCACTCTTATCTCCTATTACGCTCCCAACCAAGGCCAGTTGCAATTTTTCCGTTCTATGCTAGACACTCTTGCCCCCCACTTCCAGGGGAATGTGATTCTAGGGGGGGATTCTAATACTGCTTTTGATCACATGCTGGATAAGTTAGGACCCGTTCGGAGTCGCCTCCTTCAACCCCCTAAGAAGAGTCTGAGGATCGCTTGGCTTTTTCACTCGACAGGGCTGCTAGACATATGGAGGGGATTCAACCCGAAATTAAGGGATTTTACCCATTACTCAGCCCCTCATAGGTCTTACGCCAGGATCGACCATATTTTCCTGGGGGCCGCATCAATCCTCCACGTCTTCAAATTCTTTATAAGGGATTCCCCATTGTCTAACCACTCGATGGTCATCTTATACTCCAGGGTCCAGTCGGATACGGGGGTGAGACACCAATGGCGTTTAAAGGAGTGCTTACTTAATAACCCAGTCCACTGCGTAATGTTAGTGGATGATCTCAAAGAGTACTTTAGATTAAACACGAGTCCTGAGGTATCCCATATGACCCACTGGGCGGCCCATAAAGCAGTTATTAGGTGCAAGATCTTACACCTTTCTGCCAAACTCAAAAGGGAGAGGATTGGTGATCTCGTCAAGCTGGAGCGGGACTTCCTCAATCTTGCCAAGGCACATAAAAAAAACCCGTCCTCACAGTCTCGTACCCAGCTGGAAGCAGGCAGGGTGGCCCTGAACTTAGCCCTGACTATTGGAACAGAGAACCAGATCCAATGGGCCAATGCCCATTTTTACATCCAGAAAGACCGCATTGGCCCTAAACTAGCCTTGAGACTATCCCCCAATTTTGATCATTCACTTTCACCCAAGACCCCCACAGGATCATGGCATCATTCCATGACTTTTATGCTAAAGTCTACAGGCCTGGGACCCCGGACCCCTCTGTCTCCCCACGTCAGTTCCTATCAGACACCCCTCTACCCACCTTAGACAAGGAACACAGGCTCGCTTTGGAGGACCCAATTTCGGAGACTGAGATCTTGGACGTGATTAAGCATCTCAAGAAGGGCTCTACCCGGGGGCCTCCATGGGTTACTACAAACAGTTCGGGCCAATCCTAGCTCCCTATTAAGCTAATTTTTTAAATTCCCTCCTGGAGGAAACTCTCGTCAGTGATGACCTCAACTCTGCCAACATCTCAGTCATTCCGAAACCTGGTAAGGACCCCTCGGAAGTGGGTAATTACAGGCCCATCTCCCTAATTAATAACGATTTGAAAATTTTAACTAAAAACATGGCCAACAGATTGTCTGCTTTCATAGGGGAGTATATCCATAGGGACCAGGTGGGTTTTAGCCCTGGGAGACAGGGGCCTGATCAGATCCGCAGGGCTGTGGATTTGATCATGCTCCTCAGATCTGGATGGGACGGTGGTCCCCCACAGGAGGGGTTTATAATGTCAATTGACCTCCAAAAAGCGTTTGATGCGATTGAATGGCCCTATCTCTTTGAAGTCCTTGGTCACTGGGGGTTCAGGCCCCGATTTCTCCAGACCCTCGAAGCCTTATACTCCAACCCCACAGCTCACATTAGGCTTCAAAACTACCTTTCCGATCCAATCCTTATTGGCAGGGGTACCAGGCAGGGCTGCCAGCTTACCCCACTGATTTTTGCCATTCCTATAGAACCCCTGGTGACCGCCAATAGGGAACATCCGGGCATCCGAGGGGTTAGCTGTGGCCCCCACACGCACAAGTGTGCCCTATTTGCTGACGATCTACTCCTCTTCATCACCTCCCCTCTCGACTCGGTGCCTAATGTCATCCACTTATTACAGAGGTTTGGTAGGGTCTCAGGTCTGAAAGTTAATATGGCAAAATCAGCTTCATTAATTAACATTAATGTTCCTGAGAAGGTCGTTCAACAGCTTAAGGATCGGTATCCCTTCTCCTGGAACCCTAACTATATCCCTTACCTTGGTGTTAATCTGGCGTCCAACATTGATCAATTATATAATGTTAACTACCCCCCCATATATAAAGGACTCTCGGAGGACCTCGCCAACTGGGGGAAGTTGGGTATCTCCTGGTTGGGTAGGGTCAAGGTGGTCAAGGTGACCCTCCTGCCCAGAATCCTTTATCTGTTTAGATCCCTACCCATCCCGATCAAAAAACCACAACTACTCAAACTCCAATCCCAGATCAAAAAGTTTGTTTGGGGTAACAAAGGCTTGAGATGCCCAGCCGAAGTTCTGACGAGACATCGAAACCAGGGAGGCCTCGGGCTCCCAAATATCTCGAGATACTATCAGGCGACACAACTAGCGCAATTTTTTATTATCCACGTGCGGTCCAATAGACCGGATTGGGTTGGGATCGAGAGATAGGCAGTACCACTCAACACCTTAGACTTCCTGGTATGTGCCCACCCCAAATCTAGACCCTCGATCCTGTCCCCCACCCTATCCCACTCAGTGACCCTTTGTGACTCCTTATTTAGGCTCACAACCCTGGTCTCATCCATTCGCCCCTGGAGCATGTTTTTAACAATCCCTGCTTCCCCCCAGGCCAAGATATCCGTGCCTTTGATTGGTGGACTAACAAAGGCCTTTATAGAATTGGGCACCTCCTTTCCTCTTCTGGCCCTATAACCCTGGAAAACTATACTAGGAAACTTGATATGCCCTCATCAGAAAGGTTCTGCTTTCAACAGATTTACCACTTTATTGGCCCAGTTTGGAGATCTAACCCGACGCCAGCGACCCCTACCCCCTATGAACTTTGGTGCTCGGACATCTCTAATCAAAAAGGGGGCATCTCCATCATATATGCATCACTGACGGAGCATCATGGGAAGCCTCCTTATGCCAAGCACTGGGAGGGGGACCTGAACCTTTCCTGGGATGGAGAAATGGTTCTCCCTCTTTCTAAAATCATTCAAGGGTATTATTAACGTCCCATTGATGGAAGCCAATGTTAAGGTGGTTTCTAGGTGGTACCTGGTCCCCTTACGCCTCTCAGTAATGTTCCAAAATTCCTCCCCATTATGCTTTAGGGGTTGTAACCTTAGGGGCACGTACTACCCTATTTGGTGGGAATGCCCCAGGATCAGGGATTTCTGGAACAGGATTTTCTCTTTGCTCAGGAAGATTACTGGTCAGGCCATTCCACAAAACCCAGAAATAGCCCTACTTAATCATAGACCAGACGGCCTCTCCAAATCACTATTTAAACTTTCTCACTTTATGCTATTGGGAGCAGAGCTTACTTTAGCTAGGGCCTGGAAAAGGCCCCTCTTCTCCTTCCATGGAGCCAAGAGAAAAATCACCTGGATCATGACCCAGGAAAAATATGCCAATATTCTATTAGATTGCTCGGTTAAATTTGACATTGTTTGGGAACCCTGGCCAAAATATCTTAACCTACCCACTTGACCAGGTCCTCCTTTTTCCTCACAAGGATTCACTTCCCTGGTGCCCTTTTCTTTCTCTCTTCTTCTTTCTCCTAACTTTCTTCTCTGCCCTTTCCTTGTTTCTTATATAGTCTTTTTTAGGTCTTTTTTCTTTTGAATCTCCTTCAAGGAAGTTGTCTCGTGGGGCCTGTAGGTTCCAAAAGTACTCTTTGTCTTTATAGGCCCATGTGATATATTATCGGGGGCCGGGCCACTGGATGGCTGACCCTCTCCCCTCCCTGACACAGCTTGCTCCCATATGGGGTGTCGGCACGGGGCCTAGGGGTCGGTCCACAGGCTCCCTCCTTCTTCATATTTCTTGTGCGTCTGTACTTCCTTAGGTTTACCTTTGAATTTGTTATTAATTTCTGTTTACGTTATTCTGTGTATTGGTTGTAAGGACAACAATTACTTTGTGTGCCTTTCTCTATTGTACCTTTGTAAAATCAATAAAGTTCCTTTGAAATAGAAAAAAAACTATATATAATGTTTGGGGGTTCTAAGTAATTTTATATAAAAAAACTGATTTTAAGTAGCAACCACTAGAGGCAGCATATTTCCATGTATCACTCATATCTGACCCCGTCATCTACCAGGGCCAAGTGGTCTTTTTGATGTCACGTAATCAGGAAATGTTAACCACTTCAGCCCCGGAAGGATTTCCTGCTTTAGGACCGAAGCCCTTTTTGCGATTCGGCACTGCGTCGCTTTAACTGACAATTGCGCGGTCGTGCGGCGTTGTACCCAAACTAAATTTGCGTCCTTTTTTCCCCACAAATAGAGCTTTCTTTTGGTGGTATTTGATCACCGCTGCGTCATTTCTGATCGCCGCTATAAACAAAAGAAGAGCGACAATTTTGCAAAAAAACCCAAATTTCTTACTTTTTGCTAAAATACAAATCCAAAAAAAAAATATAAAAAAACATTTTTTTTCACCGTTTTTGGCCGATTTATATTCTTCCTCATATTTGCGATAAAAAAAAATCGCAATCGGCGTTTATTGATTGGTTTGCGCAAAAGTGGTCGCGTTTACAGATGATGAGAATTAATTTTTGGGGTTTTTTTTTGTTTTACTAGTAATGGCGGCGATCTGCGATTTTTAGCGGTACTGCGATATTTCAGCGGACATGTCGGGTCATTTTGACACTTTTTTGGGACCATTGGCATTTATACAGCGATCAGTGCTATAAAAATGCACTGATTACTGTGTAAATGCCATTGGCAGTGAAGGGGTTAACCTGCAGGGGGCGCTCTAAGGGTTAAGTATGTTCCCTGGGCGTGTTCTAACTGTAGGGGGACTGCCCTGGCTGGGGAAGGGAAGTGATCACAGCCCTTCCCCCTTCACACAGAGCGGAGGTCCGTGTTTACTTACACGGACCTCCGTTCCTCCGCTCGGGGGGGCCATCGCGGGTAGCCGGCGGCAATCGAAGCTGCCGCACCCGCTCCCTGGCCCTCCCCGAACACAGTGAGCGCGCGGGCGCGCCCTCACTAGGCTCGTGAGCGCGGCCGCCGTCATATGACGGTGATTTGCGCTCACGAGCCACCTTGCCGCCGTCAATTGCCGATCGGCGGTCGGCAAGGGGTTAATTTGCACCTCCCCAGGAGATCTCATCTGGCTTTCTCTACCACTACCCCTCACCTCAGGAGGCGTATGGATACTTCCTGGTAGGATATGGCTCTTCATTCATGACTTCTTATTACCAACACCCCACTGGTCAACTTGTGAATTCTATTTATGCCAGATGGCTTTCTTTACCACGCAGTGATTAGACCACTTGTAAACTCCAACTCCGACCTGTTGGCCATATCGAGCAGTCAGTGACACTCCAGAATTATGATATTAAACCATGTTGCCATCCAACAGTGGGTATAAACGGCCTCAGCCTCAGCCCCATCCTCAAGGAGTAGTCATGGGGAAATGAACTAGAATGTGGTCTGGACAGAACTGGTATGAGGCTGCTTTTACCCTAACGACTGCCAGGTCTGGTTTGTGAGTGGCATTCGGGATGTTTGTGTCTTTATATTTGAGTGTATCAAAGCAGGGTGGGCTCCTCATAAGCCAGCACCCTTAGTGCGAGTCAACGGATTTGGATAGAGGAACCTGGAGCAGCACACTTTCTCTTCTTTAGACAGTTGTCACAGGAACAGGGGACCCCATTCGAGGATATTCCCTCTTCTGTTGACAACTCAGCATTTTTGAGCTCCCAAAAGGTTCACCAGGACATATAGAGTGGGTGAATCTCCCCAGCGGGGGCATAGATGGCAAAAAAAAGGCAACACTGAGTCTAACCCTTCCACCCTCCATCCCAAACTAAAAACAAACTAGTTTAGAATGTTGTGAGCAGTGTGTGCCTTAGTATAGGGGTTCCGTAGATGCAAAGTTGCTTGGTTCAATTCTCCTCCAATCCAATCCCTCTTTTATGTGGTGTCACCAGCTTCTGGGCAGATTTATCATTCCTGATCATTTATTGCCCTCCTCCCACACATCTTTATATACCCATAGTCATCCCACACACCTATCACAACATGGAGGGGCTCAGTGAAGGTGGTGGTGGAGGTGTCTGACTGGGACACTCAGCTTATAAAAGGAGATCTTCCCAGCCTCGTAATCTGGATACATCCTGATTATCTTACTGCGTTGTGAGCCAACAATTGACACAAGTGAGTTGATTTTATTTGATACACGATAACCCCCCATTCCTATATAAACCCCAGTATTTGATGTTGTATTCCCTACGGTCATGGTTATATTCTCGGTAACATAATTCAGGATTCCAGAATATGTTTATACTGGGGTAACACATCCCAATATCCCAAATACCCGATCCTTCAACATCCACCTCCAAGACATGACGCCCTGAGGAGAAATCCCGACTGCTCATTACCTGTGAAAATTTAAACCTCTTTGGCATTTCTGGAAGATTCCTGTCTGGTGATGGAAAGGCAGTTACAGTTTTCCTGTCTTCAGAGATTTGTAGCTTAGCACCAGCTGTGCTTTCATTCAGAAATTTGTCTCCAGCTTCCTCTATCCTTTTATTTAGCCCAAATATTATATCAAATAATCCTGTGTGCAATGTGTGTGAAATCCCAACCACATCTAGATCCCCAAGTTTATAAAGTCTCTCTCTGTCCTCATCATCTCCACCCTCAGTATCACACGACCCCCTTGTCTCTAATTTTTGTAGGGCAATCAGTGGATTTGTCATGATGCAAAGCTCCTCAATGTGATGCATCTTCCTGGACAGCTCTTCCTTTTTTTATCTCCAGCTCCCAAATCATATCATTGACTGAGATGGAGACCCGCTCTACCTGCCCGGAGATTTCCCTCAGGACTTTCTTCTCCAGGTCTTCCAGACGTCTCTTGAGGTTTCCAAGCAGGACAGTGATTTTTGATTTCTCCCCATCTGCTTTGTCCATCACTTTCCTCTGGTGTTCCTTAAGACGTTGAATTTCTCTCACGGCCTCTTTTTGCCTTGTCTTCAGTTTTTGGTGGACAGATTTCAGCTTCTCCTTCTTCATTTCAAAAGCTGCAGCCAACACCTTCACCTGGTGCCCATGGTGGGCTCCATCCAACCTACAGGCCAGACAGATACAGGCACCATCCACACTGCAGTAATACTCCAGGATCTTCTTATGGGTGGAGCATTTCCTGCTCTCCAGGGAAGTGGTGGGGTTACATAAGACGTGTTCTGGTGACTTGCTGTGAACTCTTAGGTGTTTATCACCAGGGACGTCTTTAAGGCAGGGCAAAAGGGGTAGCTGCCCTGGGCCCTGTCATTGTTGTGGGGCCCAAAGCAGCTGCCTCATACTTGCCAACTATCCTGGTTTAAATTCCCTTGTCCCTTGAAGTTTTAGACCTGTGCTGTGTCCCGATATCTAAGTGCTGCTACTAAACAACTCTGCCCTATTGTTGTGTACAGATGAATCACCTGCAGACCCTGTGTTTACATGTAAATAACTGGCAATGATATGTAAATAGCGGCAGCATTCTTATGTAAATAGTGGCGGCCAGCTGGGCTGATATGTAAACAAAGGTGGCATTCATATTTATATCATG
>BLSH010495072.1:324566-337928 GCA_018402905.1 Glandirana rugosa | reverse complement strand
GTCCCCCCCCCCCCCCCCCCGTGGTCATATTAACCATCACCTATACTGGATGCTGCCCACTGGAGAGATGAAGGCATGCTTGAAATTCCACAGCACATGTCAGCAGGTGCGTGAGGGTGTCATTAATAATTGATGCCACTGCTGTGTATTTGCTAAAGCGCAGCACATTTCTGTGGGGTCAGGAAAGCGACTTTGCGCTCCCCAGTCCATGATGTTCAGGCAGTGAAGAGATGATGTGCTGCAACCTCTAGCAACCAATCCGTGGGCAGTAATGATGTACAGTAAACTCTAGCAACCAATCAGTGAGCAGTATTGATGCACAGTAATCTCTAGCAACTAAACAAGCAGAAAGCATGTGCTGTAACCTCTAGCAACTAATCAGTGAGCCGTAATGTGTGCTGTAACCTCTAGCAATCAGTCAGTAACTGGTAATGATATGCTGTAACCTCTGGTAACCAATCAAAAGCACTGCTGATCTGATTCAGTAAACTGATTTTGAGTCTAGTTTCTTTTTATCGTATGTCTCAGACTAGGTGGAGAGTGAAATTGCATGGGGGGAGGGGCCCAAGAAAATATTTGCCCAGGGTCCAATCAATATTAAAGACGGCCCTGTTTATCACACAGAGAAGCTTCACAGAGCAGACAAGACTTCACAGCAGATACAGGAGAGTCCACACATTGATTACAGAAGACCTAATGTAATGTTAAAAGATCAATAGGAAATGTAAATAGAAACTTGTATCCTTTACAAATGATAGAAGTTCAGGGTAAGGAATGGAAAGAATGCGCCTTTCTGGATTAACTAATTCCAAATTGAAGATGTTGAAATGAATCGTTTTATCTCAGTGTTTGCTAATGATACAAAGCTAAGCAGAACAATAACTTTACAAGGGGATACAGCAACTTGCCTGCCCTGCAGTCACACCAGGGACACAGGAGATGCAGGTGCAGTGTAGGATGGGGCATCATGTGAGAAGCTGCACTGTGATACCCACCTGTGCTCGGGTGAGCATATGGCGACCAATGATCTCCCCGCAGGTGAGAGAGAAATGCGGAGCCACCTACACTGCAGGGAGATACTAGAGCCGGGCTGGGCCAGGTAAGTGAGATGTGAGGAAGCTTTTGGGGGTGTTGAGAGATGAGGGCTTTGGAGGGAAATGCACACAGAGGTGGGGAATGGGGGAGAGTGGTGCAGAAGTCAGAGCTGAGGAGGGGTGGAAGTGAGATGTGGACATCCTGTGAAAGAGAGCTGAACCCTGCACACTGTGCATAGCACACCTCCAAACCCTGCACTCTGAATGTAGTACACTCCTCAACCCTGCACTCTGTATGTAGTGCACTCCTCAACCCTGCACTCTGTATGTAGTGCACTCCTCAACCCTGCACTCTGTACACAGTGCACTCCTGAACTCTGCACTCTGTACACAGTGCACTCCTGAACTCTGCACTCGGTACATAGCGCACTACTGAACTCTGCATGATGTACATAGTGGGGGGGGGGATTTCTCTGAGAAAAAAAAGCCCTGGATACATTTATATAATCTTACAGATACAACCGGTTCTTTGAGGGCAGTCATAATCAGTGGCGGCTGGTGAAGTTTTAGAATGGGCGGGCTCCAGGCCCCGCCCTTCCCTTTTGACCCCTCCTACTTCTAATAAGCCCCACCCCTTATAAAATCCACCCACTCCGTCCCCTGTATTCCACACATTGTGTCAGGAGTACACAGCTCAGCATCACAGGACACAGTATACAGCTCAGCATCACATGACACAGTATACAGCTCAGCATTACAGGGCACAGTATACAGCTCAGCATCACAGGACACAGTATACTGCTCAGCATCACAGGACACAGTATACAGCTCAGCATCACAGGGCACAGTATACAGCTCAGCATCACAGGACACAGTATACAGCTCAGCATCACAGGACACAGTATACAGCTCAGTATCACAGGACACAGTATGCAGCTCAGCATCACAGGACACAGTATGCAGCTCAGCATCACAGGACACAATATACAGCTCAGTATCACAGGACACAGTATACAGCTCAGCATCACAGGACACAGTATACAGCTCAGCATCACAGGACACAGTATACAGCCCTGGCATCACAGGACACAGTATAAAGCTCAGTATCACAGGACACAATATACAGCTCAGTATCACAGGACACAGTATACAGCTCAGCATCACAGGACACAGTATATAGCCCCGGCATCACAGGACACAGTATACAGCTCAGCATCACAGGACACAGTATACAGCTCAGCATCACGGGGCACAGTATACAGCTCAGCATCAGAGGACACAGTATACAGCTCAGCATCACAGGTGGGCTAAATTGCAGCCAATATCACAGGTGGGGTAAATTGCAGCCAATATCACAGGTGGGGTAAATTGCAGCCAATATCACAGGTGGGGGTAAATTGCAGCCAATATCACAGGTGGGGGTAAATTGCAGCCAATATCACAGGTGGGGTAAAATGCAGCCAATATCACAGTAGGGGATAAATTGTAGTCAGTATCACAGGTGGGGCTAGTTATGCAGCCATTATCACAGGTGGGGGCAGTTATGCAGCCAGTATCACAGGTGGGGGCAGATATTCAGCCAATAACACAGGTGGGGGCAGTTATGCAGCCAATAACACAGGTGGGCGCAGTTATGCAGCCAGTATCACAGGTGGGGCCAGGGACGGGGGGGTTGGCCCGTAAGGGGCGCTCTTCCCCTCCTTGCTCCCCTGCTGCCAGGCTCCCCCCTCTCTGTGGTGGGCTAGGGGGGCTTGTGGGGCCTTCTCTATAGTTTGATGGGTTAAAATTTTCTCAGGGGATCTACCCGGTTTTAGACCATGCATAGGGCTGTTTTAGGGGCGGAGCGGTTAGCATGCTCCTCCCTCTGCTCTTGGGCTCCCTTTTTTGGTCTGCCCTAGAGCAGAAGTGATTCTGCTGATTAGGCAGGTGTATTTAGGTCACTTCTGGGGCTTGGGCGCTGGTATACTATCCCAATCTCCAATTACGGAGGGGTGGGGTGGCGACTTGCCGCCACCCCCCCCCTTCTCTTTTTCTTACGTTTATTTCATTTTTCTTTTCTTTCTCTCTATTTTGCTTATGCTCTCCTGTTTCTCCCAGGCACCAGGGAATCTTCTTAGCAATCATTGTCACGATTTCTGGGACACTCCCCTCCAGGGTCACGAAAATGTCCTCCTATATTCTACAAGGTCGGGTGAGTTCTCCTTCAGCGATGCATATAGTCTCTTAGGACCACCATGGCCCCCTTCTCTAATCCACATGCACTCCTAAAATTAGCCTCCCACAATGTCCAGGGCCTAAACTCCCCCGTAAAATGGCAAAAGTACTTCCAGACTGCCCACTCACAGCACCTTAAGGTCCTGCTCCTCCAAGAAACCCACTTCTCCAATCACTTTAATCCTACTTTCGTCCATACGAAATTCCCTCAATTCTTACTGGTGAATGCTACTGACAAAACTAGGCTTGTGGGTATCTTTTTTGGTAGTGGGACTGGGTTCCTCTCTAGAATAGAGATAAAGGATCCCGAGGGTAGATATATACTCCTAACAGGGGAACTTAGAGGCCATACATGCACTCTTATCTCCTATTATGCTCCCAACCAAGGCCAGTTGCAATTTTTCCGTTCTATGCTAGACACTCTTGCCCCCCACTTCCAGGGGAATGTGATTCTAGGGGGGGATTCTAACGCTGCTTTTGATCACATGCTGAATAAGTCAGGACCCGTTCGGAGTCGCCTCCTTCAACCCCCTAAGAGGAGTCTGAGGATCGCTTGGCTTTTTCACTCGACAGGGCTGGTAGACATATGGAGGGGATTCAACCCGAAATTAAGGGATTTTACCCATTACTCCGCCCCTCATAGGTCTTACTCCAGGATCGACCATATTTTCTTGGGGGCCTCATCAATCCCCCACGTCTTCAAATCCTTTATAAGGGATTCCCCATTGTCTAACCACTCGATGGCCATCTTATACTCCAGGGTCCAGTTGGATACGGGGGTGAGACACCAATGGTGTTTAAAGGAATCCTTACTTAATAACCCAGTCCACTGCACAATGCTAGTGGAGGATCTCAAAGAGTACTTTAGATTAAACACGAGTCCTGTGGTATCCCATATGACCCTCTGGGTGGCCCATAAAGCAGTTATTAGGTGCAAGATCTTACACCTTTCTACCAAACTCAAAAGGGAGAGGATTGGTGATCTCGTCAAGCTGGAGCGGGACTTCCTCAATCTTGCCAAGGCACATAAAAAAAACCCGTCCTCACAGTCTCGTACCCAGCTGGAAGCGGGCAGGGCGGCCCTGAACTTAGCCCTGACTACTAGAACAGAGAACCAGATCCAATGGGCCAATGCCCATTTTTACGTCCAGAAAGACCGCATAGGCCCTAAACTAGCCTCGAGACTATCCCCCAAGTTTTGATCATTCACTTTCACCCAAGACCCCCACAGGATCATGGCATCATTCCATGACTTTTATGCTAAAGTCTACAGGCCTGGGATCCCGGACCCCTCTGTCTCCCCACGTCAGTTCCTATCAGACACCCCTCTACCCACCTTAGACAAGGAACACAGGCTCGCTTTGGAGGACCCAATTTCGGAGACTGAGATCTTGGACGTGATTAAGCATCTCAAGAAGGGCTCTACCCCGGGGCCTCCATGGGTTGCTACAAACAGTTTGGGCCAATCCTAGCTCCCCATTAAGCTAATTTTTTAAATTCCCTCCTGGAGGAAACTCTCGTCAGTGAGGACCTCAACTCTGCCAACATCTCAGTCATTCCGAAACCTGGTAAGGACCCCTCGGAAGTGGGTAATTACAGGCCCATCTCCCTAATTAATAACAATTTGTAAATTTTAACTAAAAACATGGCCAACAGATTGTCTGCTTTCATAGGGGAGTATATCCATAGGGACCAGGTAGGTTTTATCCCTGGGAGACAGATGCCTGATCAGATCCGCAGGGCTGTGGATTTGATCTCGCTCCTCAGATCTGGATGGGACGGTGGTCCCCCACAGGAGGGGTTTATAATGTCAAGTGACCTCCAAAAAGCATTTGATACGATTGAATGGCCCTATCTCTTTGAAGTCCTTGGTCGCTGGGGGTTCAGGCCCCGATTTCTCCAGACCCTCGAAGCCTTATACTGCAACCCCGCAGCTCGCATTAGGCTTCAAAACTACCTTTCCGATCCATTCCCCATTGGCAGGGGTACCAGGCAGGGCTGCCAGCTTACCCCACTGATTTTTACCATTGCTATATAACCCCTGGCGACCGCCATTAGGGAACATCCGGACATCCGAGGGGTTAGCTGTGGCCCCCACGCGCACAAGTGCGCCCTATTTGCTGACGATCTACTCCTCTTCATCACCTCCCCTCTCCACTGAGTGCCTAATGTCATCCACCTATTACAGAGGTTTGGTAGGGTCTCAGGTCTAAAAGTTAATATGGCAAAATCAGCTTCCCTTAACATTAATGTTCCTGAGAAGGTCGTTCAACAGCTTAAGGATCGGTATCCCTTCTCCTGGAACCCTAACTATATCCCTTACCTTGGTGTTAATCTGGCGTCCAACATTGATCAATTATATAATGTTAACTACCCCCATATATAAAGGACTCTCAGAGGACCTCACCAACTGGGGGAAGTTGGGTATCTCCTGGTTGGGTAGGGTCAACGCGGTCAAGATGACTCTCCTGCCCAGAATCCTTTATCTGTTTAGATCCCTACCCATCCCGATCAAAAAAACACAACTACTCAAACTCCAATCCCAGATCAAAAAGTTTGTTTGGGGTAACAAAGGCTTTAGATGCCCAGCCGAAGTTCTGACGAGACGTCGAAAGCAGGGAGGCCTCGGGCTCCCGAATATCTCGGGATACTATCAGGCGGCACAACTAGCGCAATTTTCTATTATCCACGCGCGGTCCAATAGCCTGGATTGGGTTGGGATCGAGAGATAGGCAGTACCACTCAACACCTTAGACTTCCTGGTATGGGCCCACCCCAAATCTAGACCCTGGATCCTGTCCCCCACCCTATCCCACTCAGTGACCCTTTGTGACTCCTTATTTAGGCTCCCAACCCTGGTCTCATCCATTCGCCCCCTGGAGCATGGTTTTAACAATCCCCGCTTCCCCCCAGGCCAAGATATCCGTGCCTTTGATTGGTGGACTAACAAAGGCCTTTATAGAATTGGGCACTTCCTTTCCTCTTCTGGCCCTATAACCCTGGAAAACTATACTAGGAAACTTGATATGCCCTCATCATAAAGGTTCCGCTTTCAACAGATTTACCACTTTATTGGCTCAGTTTGGAGATCTAAACCGACGCCAGCGACCCCTACCCCCTATGAACTTTGGTGCTCGGACATCTCTAATCAAAAAGGGGGCATCTCCATCATATATGCATCGCTGACAGAGCATCCTGGGAAGCCTCCTTATGCCAAGCACTGGGTGGGGGACCTGAACCTTTCCTGGGATGGAGAAATGGTTCTCCCTCTTTCTAAAATCATTCAAGGGTATTATTAACGTCCCATTGATGGAAGCCAATGTTAAGGTGGTTTCTAGGTGGTACCTGGTCCCCTTACGCCTCTCAGTAATATTCCCAAATTCCTCACCATTATGCTTTAGGGGTTGTAACCTTAGGGGCACGTACTACCATATTTGGTGGGAATGCCCAAGGATCAGGGATTTCTGGAACAGGATTTTCTCTTTGCTCAGGAAGATTACTGGTCAGGCCATTCCACAAAACCCAGAAATAGCCCTACTTAATCATAGACCAGACAGCCTCTCCAAATCACTATTTAAACTTTCTCAGTTTATGCTATTGGGAGCCAAGCTTACTTTAGCTAGGGCCTGGAAAAGGCCCCTCTTCTCCTTCCATGCAGCCAAGAGAAAAATCACCTGGATCATGACCCAGGAAAAATATGCCAATATTCTATTAGATTGCTCGGTTAAATTTGACATTGTTTGGGAACCCTGGCTGAAATATCTTAACCTACCCACTTGACCAGGTCCTCCTTTTTCCTCACAAGGATTCACTTCCCTGGTGCCCTTTTCTTTCTCTCTTCTTCTTTCTCCTAACTTTCTTCTCTGCCCTTTCCTTGTTTCTTATATAGTCTTTTTTAGGTCTTTTTTCTTTTGAATCTCCTTCAAGGAAGTTGTCTCGTGGGGCCTGTAGGTTCCAAAAGTACTCTTTGTCTTTATAGGCCCATGTGATATATTATCGGGGGCCGGGCCACTGGATGGCTGACCCTCTCCCCTCCCTGACACAGCTTGCTCCCATATGGGGTGTCGGCAGGGGGCCAAGGGTCGGTCCACAGGCTCCCTCCTTCTTCATATTTCTTGTGCGTCTGTACTTCCTTAGGTTTACCTTTTGTTATTAATTTCTGTTTACGTTATTCTGTGTATTGGTTGTAAGGACTTCCATTACTTTGTGTGGCTTTCTCTATTGTACCTTTGTAAAATCAATAAAGTTCCTTTGAAATAGAAAAAAATCTATATATAATGTTTGGGGGTTCTAAGTAATTTTATATAAAAAAAACTGATTTTAAATAGCAACCACTAGAGGCAGCATATGTCCATGTATCACTCATATCTGACCCCGTTATCTTCCAGGGCCAAGTGGTCTTTTTGATGTCAGGTAATCAGGAAATGTTAATTTGCACCTCACCAGGAGATCTCATCTGGCTTTCTCTACCACTACCCCTCACCTCAGGAGGCGTATGGATACTTCCTAGTAGATTATGGCTCTTCATTCATGACTTCTTATTACCAACACCCCACTGGTCAACTGGTGAATTCTATTTATGCCAGATGGCTTTCTTTACCACGCAGTGATTAGACCACTTGTAAACTCCAACTCCGACCTGTTGGCCATATCGAGCAGTCAGTGACACTCCAGAATTATGATATTAAACCATGTTGCCATCCAACAGTGGGTATAAACGGCCTCAGCCTCAGCCCCATCCTCAAGGAGTAGTCATGGGGAAATGAACTAGAATGTGGTCTGGACAGAACTGGTATGAGGCTGCTTTTACCCTAATGACTGCCAGGTCTGGTTTGTGTGTGGCATTCGGGATGTTTGCGTCTTTATATTTGAGTGTATCAAAGCAGGGTGGGCTCCTCATAAGCCAGCACCCTTAGTGCGAGTCAACGGATTTGGATAGAGGAACCTGGAGCAGCACACTTTCTCTTCTTTAGACAGTTGTCACGGGAACAGGGGACCCCATTCGAGGATATTCCCTCTTCTGTTGACAACTCAGCATTTTTGAGCTCCCAAAAGGTTCACCAGGACATATAGAGTGGGTGAATATCCCCAGCGGGGGCATAGATGGCAAAAAAAAGGCAACACTGAGTCTAACCCTTCCACCCTCCATCCCAAACTAAAAACAAACTAGTCTAGAATGTTGTGAGCAGTGTGTGCCTTAGTATAGGGGTTCCGTAGATGCACAGTTGCTTGGTTCAATTCTCCTCCAATCCAATCCCTCTTTTATGTGGTGTCACCAGCTTCTGGGCAGATTTATCATTCCTGATCATTTATTGCCCTCCCCCCACACATCTTTATATACCCATAGTCATCCCACACACCTATCACAACATGGAGGGGCTCAGTGAAGGTGGTGGTGAAGGTGTGGAGGTGTCTGACTGGGACACGCATCTTATAAACGGAGATCTTCCCAGCCTCGTAATCTGGATACATCCTGATTATCTTACTGCCTTGTGAGCCAACAATTGACACAAGTGAGTTGATTTTATTTGATACACGATAACCCCCCATTCCTATGTAAACCCCAGTATTTGATGTTGTATTCCCTACGGTCATGGTTATATTCTCGGTAACATAATTCAGGATTCCAGAATATGTTTATACTGGGGTAACACATCCCAATATCCCAAATACCCGATCCCCCAACATCCACCTCCAAGACATGACGCCCCGAGGAGAAATCCCGACTGCTCATTACCTGTGAAAATTTAAACCTCTTTGGCATTTCTGGAAGATTCCTGTCTGGTGATGGAAAGGCAGTTACAGTTTTCCTGTCTTCAGAGATTTGTAGCTTACCACCAGCTGTGCTTTCATCCAGAAATTTGTCTCCAGCTTCCTCTATCCTTTTATTTAGCCCAAATATTATATCAAATAATCCTGTGTGCAATGTGTGTGAAATCCCAACCACATCTAGATCCCCAAGTTTATAAAGTCTCTCTTTGTCCTCATCATCACCATCCTCCGTATTACACAATCCCCTTGTCTCTAATTTCTGCAGGACAATCAGTGGATTTGTCATGATGCACAGCTCCTCAATGTCTTCCTGGACAGCTCTTCCTTTTTTTATCTCCAGCTCCCAAATCATATCATTGACTGAGATGGAGACCCGCTCTACCTGCCCGGAGATTTCCCTCAGGACTTTCTTCTCCAGGTCTTCCAGACGTCTCTTGAGGTTTCCAAGCAGGACAGTGATTTTTGATTTCTCCCCATCTGCTTTGTCCATCACTTTCCTCTGGTGTTCCTTAAGACGTTGAATTTCTCTCACGGCCTCTTTTTGCCTTGTCTTCAGTTTTTGGTGGACAGATTTCAGCTTCTCCTTCTTCATTTCAAAAGCTGCAGCCAACACCTTCACCTGGTGCCCATGGTGGGCTCCATCCAACCTACAGGCCAGACAGATACAGGCACCATCCACACTGCAGTAATACTCCAGGATCTTCTTATGGGTGGAGCATTTCCTGCTCTCCAGGGAAGTGGTGGGGTTACATAAGACGTGTTCTGGTGACTTGCTGTGAACTCTCAGGTGTTTATCACCAGGAACAAATGTTGAGTATGACAGAGTAATACCAGCACCACATCCCAGTGGAAATAATGAAAAAAGGAAGAAAAAAAGAAAGAAAAGAAAAGAAAGAAAAATTGGGACTTTGTAGGTGCTGGTTTAACCCCCTCCCTGAAAAACTATACAGTAGTAAATTATAACAAGCACTTTATTAAATTACATAAATTCATGCATGGTGCAGGCTTAACTATAAAGATAGTGGCCCACCCATATGTACAGACAAAGAAGGTTCATTAAAAACAGTGACTGTATACAGTCCATAATGTAGATGTAAATAAGATACCAAATACTCCTGGCTATGTATGCAAAAAGCAGATGGAAATAATCGCCAGGGTGGTATGTAGAGCCCAACAATAGTACAGTGATCCAAGATGTTCCGACGCGTTTCGCCCGACTAACTGGGCTTCTTCAGGGACTTGGATCGCAATACAGTCACTGTAGCTCAGAGTACTAAGGTGTCACAAAAGTACAGCAGAGGTCAGACAGATGGTATTCATGGAGGCGGCTGTGGGAGGTCAGTTTGCGTAGATCAGACATAGATGTTGCCATAAACAATCATTTCTAAGGTGCCACAGATGTATGGGTATCCGGAAGGGTCAATGGGTATATATAATGAACTGCAGTCTACGATCCCGACTTCCAGATAAACAGGATCCCTGGCATTTTTAGATGCCCAGCAAAGAATCCTCCCATATAGACGGTCCTGTGGTAATAGTCAGAATGTAAACAACGCGGAGAGCCCTTCAGGCATCCATCTCCCACGACCGCCTCGGCGTCTGTTTATCACCAGGGCCGTCTTTAAGGCAGGGCAAAAGGGGCAGCTGCCCTGGGCCCTGTCATTGTTGTGGGGCCCAAAGCAGCTGCCTCATACTTGCCAACTATCCTGGTTTAAATTCCCTTGTCCCTTGAAGTTGTAGACCTGTGCTGTGTCCCAATATCTAAGTGCTGCTACTAAAGCTGTCCAACTCTGTCCTATTGTTGTGTACAGATGACTCACCTGCAGACCCTGTGTTTACATGTAAATAACTGGCATTGATATGTAAATAGCGGCAGCATTCTTATGTAAATAGTGGCGGCCAGCTGGACTGATATGTAAACAAAGGTGGCATTCATATTTATATCATGCTCCCCCCCCCCTGGTCATATTAACCATCACCTATACTGGATGCTGCCCACTGGAGAGATGAAGGCATGCTTGAAATTCCACAGCACACGTCAGCAGGTGTGTGAGGGAGTCATTAATAATTGATGCCACTGCTGTGTATTTGCTAAAGGGCAGCACATTTCTGTGGTGTCAGGAAAGCGACTTTGTGCTCCCCAGTACATGGTGTTCAGGCAGTGAGGAGATGATGTGCTGTAACCTCTAGCAACCAATCTGTGGGCAGTAATGATGTGCAGTAACCTCTAGCAACCAATCAGTGAGCAGTACTGAGGTATAGTAATCTCTAGCAACTAAACAAGCATAAAGCATGTGCTGTAACCTCTAGCAACTAATCAGTGAGCCGTAATGTGTGCTGCAATCTCTAGCAATCAGTCAGTAACTGGTAATGATATGCTGTAACCTCTGGCAACCAATCAAAATCACTGCTGATCTGATTCAGTAAACTGATTTTGAGTCTGGTTTCTATTTATCGTATGTCTCAGACTAGGTGGAGAGTGAAATTGCATGGGGGGGAGGGGCCCAAGAAAATATTTGCCCAGGGTCCAATCAATATTAAAGACGGCCCTGTTTATCACACAGAGAAGCTTCACAGAGCAGACAAGACTTCACAGCAGATACAGGAGAGTCCACACATTGATTACAGAAGACCTAATGTAATGTTAAAAGATCAATAGGAAATGTAAATAGAAACTTGTATCCTTTACAAATGATAGAAGTTCAGGGTAAGGAAAGGAAAGAATGCGCCTTTCTGGATTAACTAATTACAAATTGAAGATGTTGAAATGAATCGTTTTATCTCAGTGTTTGCTAATGATACAAAGCTAAGCAGAACAATAACTTTACAAGGGGATACAGCAACTTGCCTGCCCTGCAGTCACACCAGGGACACAGGAGATGCAGGTGCAGTGTAGGATGGGGCATCATGTGAGAAGCTGCACTGTGATACCCACCTGTGCTCGGGTGAGCATATGGCGACCAATGATCTCCCTGCAGGTGAGAGAGAAAAGCGGAGCCACCTACACTGCAGGGAGATACTAGAGCCGGGCTGGGCCAGGTAAGTGAGATGTGAGGAAGCTTTTGGGGGTGTTGAGAGATGAGGGCTTTGGAGGGAAATGCACACAGAGGTGGGGAATGGGGGAGAGTGGTGCAGAAGTCAGAGCTGAGGAGGGGTGGAAGTGAGATGTGGACATCCTGTGAAAGAGAGCTGAACCCTGCACACTGTGCATAGCACACCTCCAAACCCTGCACTCTGAATGTAGTACACTCCTCAACCCTGCACTCTGTATGTAGTACACTCCCCAACCCTGCACTCTGTATGTAGTACACTCCTCAACCCTGCACTCTGTACACAATGCACTTCTGAACTATGCACTCGGCACGTAGCACACTACTGAACTCTGCATGATGTACATAGCGGGGGGGGCATGGTTTTCTCTGAGAAAAAAAAGCCCTGGATAAATTTATATAATCTTACAGATACAACCAGTCCTTTGAGGGCAGTCATAATCAGTGGCGGCTGGTGAAGTTTTAGGATGGGCGGGCTCCAGGCCCCACCCTTCCTTTTTGACCCCTCCTACTTCTAATAAGCCCCATCCCTTATACAATCCACCCACTCCGTCCCCTGTATTCCACATATTGTGTCAGGAGTACACAGCTCAGCATCACAGGACACAGTATACAGCTCAGCATCACAGGGCACAGTACAAAGCTCAGTATCACAGGACACAGTATACAGCTCAGCATCACAGGACACAGTATACAGCTCAGTATCACAGGACACAGTATACAGCTCAGCATCACAGGATACAGTATACAGCCCCAGCATCACAGGACACAGTATACAGCCCCCACATCACAGGACACAGTATACAGCCCCCGCATCACAGGACACAGTATACAGCTCAGCATCACAGGACACAGTATACAGCTCAGCATCACAGGGCACAGTATACAGCTCAGCATCAGAGGACACAGTATACAGCTCAGCATCACAGGACACAGTATACAGCTCAGCATCACAGGACACAGTATACAGCTCAGCATCACAGGACTAAGTATACAGCTCAGCATCACAGGGCACAGTGTACAGCCCCTGCATCACAGGACACAGTATACAGCCCCAGCATCACAGGTGGGTAAATTGCTGCCAATATCACAGGTGGGGTAAATTGCAGCCAATATCACAGGTGGGGTAAATTGCAGCCAATATCACAGGTGGGGTAAATTGCAGCCAATATCACAGGTGGGGGTAAATTGGGGGGTGGACACTATAACCGACGTTAAATGGGGGTGGACACTATAACCGACGTTAAATGGGGTGGACACTATAACCGACGTTAAATGGGGTGGACACTATA
>BLSH010495072.1:255576-266573 GCA_018402905.1 Glandirana rugosa | reverse complement strand
AGCGACACATATTAGTGACACATATTAGAGACACATATTAGCGACACATGATAGCGACACATACCAGCGATAACGAAAAGATTGGTGTTAAGGTTTGGTGTGACGTTTAGACCATTTTGTGTCGTGTGTACAAAAACACGGCAAGTAACCGTGGATTTTATTCCAAAACGGTGTTAACAGTGCACTTCGAGCAGCGGGTTTTTCCTCGACCTCGAAAAAAAAAACCAGTCTTCAAAGTACGTTACGCCAAACGGTACGTTGTCAAAGTCGTTTCGTTGTGGTGTAAAATACACGGTAATTTTTACTTACCGTGTTTTTGTACGTATTATAAAATATATTATGCATGTTTTTGTGCCATTCATTTTTAATGGCACATAAAATGTGGTGTTGCTTTGCTGAAACTGTTGCATGGCAAACCGCATTGCATGAAACTTCTGACCAAAAAAAAAAGCTCCAGCTCCTTTTTGGGCGACGAGCTTCACGTGACAATTGTGGCAAAACCTTATTTTAGGTGCCAATGAACGGCACAAAAACATGTGTGCTGTGTTTTACCAGATTTGCAGTGTGGTTTGGAATTGTGGTTAGAAAAGCAATAGCGACCATACACAGCGATAGTACACAGCGATTATACACAGAGATTATACACAGTGATTATACACAGCGATAGTACACAGTGATAGTACACAGCGATTATACACAGCGATTATACACAGCGTCCATACACAGCGACTGTACACAGCGATTATACAGAGCGACCATACACAGCAATTATACACAGCGACCGTACACAGCGATTATACACAGCGACCGTACACAGCGATTATACACAGCGACTGTACACAGCGACCATACAGAGTGTTGTTGTTGCATTCAGAAGTGCCATTTAGCTGAATGCAACAGACTATCTGCCCTGTGTGCCCATGTGAATGTACTGTAAGCTGTAGAAGATGATTGCAGACCAAAGGGGATCCAGCAAACCTCACATTATAGTTATATCAGCAGGAATCAGTGAGGATCAACTACTGCTATGTGATGGATTTGATGTGTTGGTTTTCCTACATTCTGTCCACAGACCAACTTCTCTCTCCCCTCACAAAGTTGTTTAGTAACTTCTCTCTGCCTGAATGCAGTTTTAACATTTTAAAACACCGCCTGCTGCTGTGAAACTCACCCCTTCTTATCACAAGATAAGCCAGAGCCCCGCACAGTAGCTGCCATGATTTACTGCATGTGGAGGAGAGAAGTCCCACCTGAAGCCGTCTGCCGGGAGGAGGGGGGGGGGGGGAGGACTCAGAGGGAGGGGGAGAGAGCAGCAGCATGACTGCCAGTGCCCTGAGTTCAGCTGATAACAGATCGGCTCTATCGGAACTTAGACAGGAGCAAAGCGCCTGCTTTGTTTACAGTCTCCCCCAATAGCAGATAGTCAAAAACTGCTCTGGGGGGGGGTCCAGACCCCCCAAACCCCCCCCTTATCTACGTCCATGGCGTTACTGAAAGTTTAACACCATTTACTTCTGTGTGCGTTACTGCCAGTTTAATGCCATATAGTTCTGTGTGTGTTACTGCCAGTTGAACGCCATTTAGTTTTGTATGTTACTACAAGTTTAACGCAATTTACTTGTGTGTGCAGTACTGCAAGTTTAACGCCATTTACTTGTGTGTGCGTTACTGCCAGTTTAACCCCATTTACTTGTGTGTGCGTTATTGTAAGTTTAACGCCATTTCCTTCTGTGTGCGTTACTGCCAGTTTAATGCCATATAGTTCTGTGTGTGTTACTGCCAGTTTAATGCCATATAGTTCTGTGTGTGTTACTGCCAGTTTAATGCCATATAGTTCTGTGTGTGTTACTGCCAGTTTAATGCCATATAGTTTTGTGTGCGCTACTGCCAGTTTAACGCCATATAGTTTTGTGTGTTACTGCAAGTTTAACGTCATCTACTTGTGTGTGCGATACTGCAAGTTTAACTCCATTTACTTCTGTGTGCGTTACTGCCAGTTTAATGCCATATAGTTCTGTATGTGTTACTGGCTGTTTAATGCCATATAGTTTTGTGTGTGTTACTGCCAGTGGAACGCGATATAGTTTTGTGCGTTACTGCAAGTTTAACGCCATTTATGTCTGTGTGGGTTACTGAAAGTTTAACGCCATTTACTTCTGTGTGCATTACTGCAAGTTTAACATCATATATTTTTGTGCGTTACTGCAAGTTTAACGCCATTTACTTCTGTGTGCGTTACTGCAAGTTTAACGGCATATAGTTTTGTGCGTTACTGCAAGTTTAATGCCATTGACTTCTGTGTGCGTTACTGCCAGTTTAATGCCATATAGTTCTTTGTGCATTACTGCCAGTTTAACGCCATATAGTTGTGTGCGTTACTGCAAGTTTAACGCCATTTACTTCTGTGTGTGTTACTGCAAGTTTAACTCCATATAGTTCTGTGCGTCACAGTACGTTTGACGCATTATATTGCAGTATATTATAGTGTATCCATGGAGTGTGTCTGTGTAGTGTGAGTACCCAAATTAAAGTGCACCAAACACCACTTTACATTGATTAGAGTGCATCGACATACAGATTTCCACTTCTTCTTTACATTTGCTAATAAGCACTGCCCCTCCCTCCCAATAATGTCTGGGAGGACAACAAGGAGAGGCAGACGTTCCCTTGGCACTGTAAGGGGGCCAGCAACAAATGTGTCCACAGGCAAAGGTGGACGTGGTTGTCAGTCCTCAGGCAGGGCATAATTTCCTCTGTTTAGTGAGTTTGCCCTTGCTATCCAGCCACCGCATGCAGAGGAGGTGGTGGACTGGCTTACTAAACCTTCCTCATCATCCTCTGTCACGCAAGCAGAGACAAGTGTGCAGTCCTCTGCAGTTGCCAGAGTGGATAAACCTGCCTCCTTGTCCACATCTATTCCTGCCATAGCCCCAACGTCAGCCATGGAGGAGTCAGCTGAGTTATTTGACCACAGCATCAGCCAATTGCACCTTATCCATTACTGGATTCAGATGTTGCTTCTGATATTGAGGATGGCAGGAACATGAGCCTAGAGAGAGGGGATGAACACTGATAGACAAATCGGCATTCATGCTCCCCCAGCCACAGTGTATTGCCAAGTTGTCTCCAGTGGCAATGATGATGATGAAGATGGAGGAGATGGAGATGATAATGATGATGATGAGGTCGCTGATGTGACTTTGGTACCAGATAGAGCAGAAGAGGAAACTGAAGGTGAGGCGGCACAACTCCAAGGAGGCCGACATCAAGAAAGAGTAGAGAGCAGCCACCCTATTCCATTACATTCTGCAGCTGTTATCTCCTGGCCCACTTCCCAAAGCTCAGCTGTCTGGGCCTTTTTCAGCACATCTGCAGCAGATTGCACTGTTGCTATCTGCAAACTGTGTCTCAGGCACATCAAACATGGCAAAAACACCAGCCATTTGGGTACCACATGCTTTACAAGGCATTTAACATCCAACCACTCAGCCTGTTGGCAAGAGCATCTAAAAGCCACACAAAAGGGGCACAAATCTGTCCCTCCTCCTCCTCCTTACCCACTTCAGTCTGCCCCTGCTATACCGAGTCATTACCTCTCAGGAGCCTCCACTGACAGGAATGGTGGTATAGTACAGAGTGTCCCAGGTCCTAGCAGCACATCTGCCAGCAGTACACCACCAGCTGTAGACTGTAGCTGGCAAATTTCTCTGCCCCATCTGCTGCAGCAGAAAAAAATACAGTCCTTGCCACCCACATGCCCAGTGTTTAAATGCAAGCTTGTCAAAGATTTTGGCCTTCCAACTTCTGCCTTTCAACCTGGTGGATTCTGCCCCCTTCCGTGAATTCGCACAATGTGCTCTACCACAATGGCAGGTTCCCAGTCGCTACTACTTTTCACTTAAGCCTGTTCCATCTCTCTATCATCACGTGGAAGGGAATGTTCTGGCATCATTGGGCAAGGCAGTCAGCTGTAAAATCCACCTTACTGCTGACACGTGGTCCAGCAAGCACGGACAGGGATGATATATTTCGTTCACAGCACACTGGATAACATTGCTTGCAACTCGGAAGGATGCAGGACAGGGCTCGGTGCTGCGGCTTGTTGTGCCCCCACGTCTCCATAATGCTGGTGTGATGATGCCAGACCTCTGAGCTCTACCCCCTCCTCCTCCTCCGCCACCTCCATGCCCTCCTCTGCAGAATTGTCCTATGAACATCAGGTACCCCCTAAGCATTCAAAGGGCTATTCCATGAATAAGGCTAAAAGGTGTCATGCAGTGCTTCAGCTGGTGTGTCTGGGGGACAGGAACCACACCGGAGCAGAAGTTCTTGCAGATCTGCAGGGATAGGCCCAGAGCTGGTTCACACCATGCCAGCTGGAGCCAGGAATGGTGGTGTGCAATAATGGCTCAAACCTCCTGTCTGCCCTTAGACAGGGAAAGTTGACACATGTGCCAGGCCTGGCACGTGTCCTCAATTAGGTGGTGCAGCATTTCCTAAATACGTACCCAGGATTGGAAGATGTGCTAAAGCTGCCCAGAAGAGTCTGTAGCCATTTAAGGCAGTCATACACAGCCAGTGCTCGGTTGGCTGAAATTCAGCGGGAATTCCACCTGCCCGTAAACCACCTGACTTGTGACATGCCCACCAGGTGGAACTTGACTTTGGCAATGCTGCAGCGGCTTTGGGAGCAGTACGTGGCTGGGAGGAGGAAGTTCCAGATGCTGTCAACCTGAGTGACCCCAAGGAGTCTGCTTCTCAAATTTGAGGTGGGCAACCTCATGCTTCAAAGCCTGCGAAAGGACCCAAAAATATGTGGCATAAAGGAGAATGATCTTTACCGGTTGGCAACCCTCCTTGACCACTGCTATAAGGGGAAGGTCTCAGAACTCATCCCGTCCCCACAGAGAGTGCAGAATATAAAATCTCTTGAGGACACGTTAAAGAGGATTTTATTGAACGTTTTTCCCGACTCCAGTGTCGCGGAAAACATAGTTTTTAGTCTTCTGTTGGTCAAGAGAGGAGCGTTGTAGAAGGTGTCCGCCTAAGTGATTCATTTCAGAATTTTTTTAATCCTCGCTGCCCAGGGCTGTCAGCTTCCACATCCCATCGGCAGCATCTGCATCACATGGTGGACGATTACCTTGGGGCCAAAACAGAGATGGACAGCTTTCCAGTTGACGATCCACTGGCTTACTGGGTCATGAGGATAGACCACTGGCCAGAACTTGCCCAGTATGCTATTGAGTTGTTGGGCTGCCCTGCATCCAACGTGCTTTCAGAACAGGCATTCAGTGCTGCAGGAGGCATCTGTCCACAGACTCCGTGGACTGTTTGACTTTTATAAAAATGAATCAGTCCTCGATTAACAGCTATGAAGCCCTTGATGCCGATGTCACAGATTAAGTGTTTTTGGGATGTGGAATCTCTGCAAGACTTTGAGCCTGCCTAGCTTTGAGGGTATTCAATCGTTTCATCTGGAAGAATGTTTTTGGTACAGGTTTTATGGGCACAATTAAAACCCAAAGACCAATTTTTCAGCACCTGTTTGACAGGTGCATATCATTGCAGTTTTTTTTGCCTTCATCAAGAGCACCTCTATAGGGTTACGGTGGGAAGGCACCACCGACACCCAAAGACCAATTTTTCTGCACATGTTTGACAGGTGCATATCATTGCAATTTTTTTTACAGAAAGGCCAATTCTTGCCTTCATGAAGAGCACCCCTATAGGGTTATGGTGTGAAGGCACCACTGACACCCAAAGCCCAATTTTTCCCCACCATTTACTTCTATCCAAAGTCAAAGTGACTCCAGAATTTATCCAAAAAATCTCTAATCTTGATCCCAGTGCACTACATTGTGGACTCATCATACACACTGCTCCCCAGTTGTTGCTGAGCAAAATTAAGGCAGCTTGCAGGGATAATGTCATTTTTTTGGCTTTATAAATGCAATTATTGCTGCAGCAGATTCTAGACATGGTACAGATCTGCCACTTTACACGTAGACTAAGGGGACCCCCCCAAGCACCACATTGAAAGGATTTTTTCATTTTTATGCTTTCACTTTAAAAATCAAAAAATCACTGCTCATTTAAAAATGACGTTTTTCACAAACTTTTTTTTCATTGATACATGTCCCCCAGGGCAGAACCCAGACCCCTATAACCCTATAACCATTGTATGCACAATTACGTGCATATAAGCTTTCAAAATGGGCACTTTTGATTTTTGACATTCGGGTCCCATTTACTTTAATGGGGTTCATTATTTGGGTCCGAACTTTCGCAATGTTCGAAAGTTCTGGTGCGAACCGAACAGGGACTGTTCAGCCCATCCCTATATCTGACAATAGATGACCCACTGACAACCTGATTTTATCTACCAGTACATATTAATGATGCCGTAATGGTTCTATTTTATTTTTTAACTACTTCAGCCTTCGTGCACTTCTGAAATTCCTCTCCTACATGTAATAATCAGCATTCTTTTAATAAAAAATTACTTAGAACCCCGAAACATTCTATATTTTTTTTTAAGCAGGGGCCCTAGAGAATAAAATGGTGGGTGTTGCAATTTTTTATGTCACACTGTATTTCCTCAGCGGTTTTCCAAACAAATATTTTGGGGGGAAAAATACACTTTAATGAATTTTAATGCAGAAAAACACAACATAATACCCAATTGTAATGTAAAATATAAAAGAAGATGTTATGCAGAGTAAACAGACACCTAGCATGTCACGCTTTAAAATTGTGCACCCTTGTGGAACGGCAGCAAACCACAGTAAATTTAATTATTCATAGGCAACACTAAAAGGCTTTACAGGTTACCATTTTAGAGTTATGCAGGAGGTCTGGTGCTAAAATGATTGCTTTCACAATAATGTTTGTGATGATACCTCACATGTGTGGTGCAAACACCGTTTACATATGATTGCATGACCTACGTATGCATTCNCCTTTGCGTGCGAGCATGGGGGGACGGGGGCGCTTTACATTTTTTATTATTATTTTATTTTTTTATTTTTACTCTGTCTCCTTATTTTTTCATCACTTTCATGGCGATCACAAGAGATGACCATCCCTTGTGATAGCGTGAGCAGTGACAGGTCCTCTTTATGAAGAGATCTGGGATTTATTAGACCCCATATCTCTCCTCATCTGATCAAACCCAGATAAGGCTTGTTTACATCCTGGGGAAACTGGAAGTGACAAAACACTCATCCCTTTCACTTTCTTAGACCATAGAGACGATCGGTATGTTCTGGTCCTCGATCATCTCCATGGTCAGTTGATGGAACCACCAGCTTCCCATCCCTGGTGGGATGGAAGAGCCCAGGAAGGTGTCTGGGGAGGCATGGGGAACCCCCCTCCACTGCCTAAGGAGCCACTAGGAATGCTTTTACATAGTCCATCGCCAGGCATCATCCCGGTATAATCCCTTTAACCTGGCAATGTACAAGTCTGCCATGGACGCTGAAGTGGTTAAGTTAAAGGCAACCTCACAAATCTCATGAACCCACCCTCACAAGGGCTTCACCATGGTGCTCTACAATCTATCTATCTGTCTAAGCAGGGGTTAGTATCCGTTTTAAGGGAATCTCCTCCCTCTGGATGGATACTGTGGTTGGGCATAGTTTAGTCCCTTATAATCTTGGGCCAGAAAAGCTTTGGGGCAAAGGTTGATGGGAAGAGGTTGCCTACAGAACACCATTATTTGGGGTTATAACCCAAGTGAAGTAAGTCTTTCGGGGCAGAGACTCCATCAGAAAAACCATCAAAAGAAGGGGTCTCCAAACTTTCTAAACAGTTTACTGTCCTTTAGACTTTGGACAGGGGGGCTGTACTGTGACCAGCGATAGTAGAAAATGTCCAGGCGTTCATGGTAAACAATGCCACATCATTAGTTTTAGTGGGGGGGATACTGTCCCATTGTTAGTATCAGTGGAAGGAGTTGGGTCCCATTGTTGGTATCAGTGGGAGGAATAGTAGCCCATTATTGGTGTCAGTGGGAGGAATAGTGCCCCATCATTGGTGTCAGTTGGAGGAATAGTGCCCCATTATTGGTGTCAGTGGGAGGAATTGTGCTCCATCATTGGTGTCAGTTGGAGGAATAGTGCCCCACCACTCAAGTCAGTTGACGGAATGGTGCCCCATCATTAGCTTCAGTGGATGGCATAGTGCCTCAAGGGCCAGATAAAGGCAAGCAAAGGGCCACAAGAAGTTTGGTAACCTCTGATCTAAGGGAACTGGGAGTGCTGGCTGGCATCCTTGTGTTAAAATCAAGTTTGGATTGTGAAATGTTACTTATATGGGGTGCAAGAAGAAAAAAGGCGTAATTGTGTATGGGATGGAATTAAAACACTCTGTTCATGTTGACAGCAAACCATTGAAATGGCTAACCATGTGGACAATCATTACTTTCTGGAGGTGGGAGCATGTGAGTGACTAAGATGGTGACTAAGATGTTAGTGCTCTTCGTTAGTGTATTTGTACAGGGTACCCTATCTCGTTCCTGATGCAGGAAGATGATGGGTAGGGCCCTTAGCCAACATGACCATTGCTGGCTGTGAATCAGGGCCATTCTAACATCTCTATGGCAAATAAAAACTTGTAACCAAGGTATGAAGCACCAGGGCTGTATTTAGACATCTCGTTGCTGTAGACACAATGGAATGGTGATTCCCCCTGGTACAAGCTCCGTCCCTAGAAGAATGTGAATATTTGTGTTAAGTTGCTTTTTAGAGGCGATAATGGAGGTCATTTGGAACCCTCTTGACACAAGGAATTACTTTTCAGCTGTGATTTGTTTCAGGTTAGTAATTCAGTGGTGGGAAAGATCTAACGTGCTTCCTCAGAACTTTGCGTAAAGTCTCTGTGATTTCCTTTGTTCTGAGGAAATATATTATCGGACTGGCCAAGTGTGGCACAAATGAATAAAGACAGAGGAGGAGTACGTTGATTTCATTTTGCGTTTTTAGTAGCGGCGTATTAGTTACAATGTAGACAAAGACTCGAGGCACATAATACAGAGAGATGACCAGGAGGTGCGTGGTGCAGGTATAAAATGCCTTCCCCCAGTTTTCCGAGTGAGTTGATGATATTTCTCTTATGATCAGAATATAGGAAATGATAATAAGCGCCAGACATGCCAAAAGGACAACCAGTGCGGATGTGAAAGCCACCTCTCTGAGAGATGATACATCCATACATGACAGAGCTGAGATGGCAGTATGAGTACAGAACAAAGTGTTGATCTTGTATCGGTCACACAGGACTATTTGTGAAATCCTGGCGGTGATCACTATAACGGTGGGAGGCGCTAAAACAACCCAACAAAGGCCACAAGCCAGAACAACCATCCTAATATTAATGATAGCCGCATACCTTAAAGGATGGCAAATTGCAACATAACGATCCACGGCCATTAATAAAAGAAGGTAGGAGTCAACGGTCCCGAAACAATGGACACAGAACATCTGAAAAAGACAAGCTCCAAAGGGCATTTGGGCAGCTCCAAACCAGTACTTGGCGATTAGTTTTGGTAAAGTAACTGAGTCGAACAAGAGATCGGATGCAGAGAGGTTGGCTATGATCAGGTACATGGGCTGGTGTAAATGTACGCTGAATATGACCAAAAGTATGACACTCCCATTAGCAACCAGAGAAATAATATATACAAGAAACATTATAGCGCATATTGAGGAGTCTAAGTATTCCGGAGCCCCTGGAAACCCAATCAAAGTGACTTCTGAGATTGGCGTCCCATTAGACATACTTCCTAAAAGAAAGTCCAAATGCAACACCTAATTGGAAAGAAGGACAAACACATTACATGATAGATGCTACTCTCATTGAGGTGGAACTAAACCCCAGTCTAAAAAACATTATACGGTATCTTCTCCCATTAGATCCCAAACAGAACAGCCCTATATAGAGACCCAATATCATTGGAGACTTTCATTCTCAAGGATCTCAAATACTTTCTGCTATATACAACATTCTCTTATCCCATCTACAACCTGACCCTCCTTAAGTGGACTTAGTGGAAAAGTTGGCTACAGAACTAGGTGCTACATACCCATTGGAAAAACGGGATAAACCTTTCACGCTAACTCACCATTGATCCCTAGCAAGTAGGGCTCAGCAAACCAGCTTTACAATTCTAACAAAAGTCTCAATTGTACAAGTGCCCTGTCCTGCTCCATTGTATCAACCCCATGGTATCTGACCAATGTTTGCACTGTCCATCCCACTCTGGAACAATGACCCTGATGAAGTCACGTGACGTAACGCGTAGGACGTGGCCGGATTGACAGTAACACAGGAAGCACAGTGAGGAGCGGTCTTGTACCGTGTACATACTATTGTCATTCACAGCGTGTTTTTTACCCCATTTATGTAAGCAGTAACTTGTTATTTAATAAACATCTTTATTTTATATAGCGTACTACACTATGGGGGCAATGTTTTATTCCTTTACATGGCCGAGTACCAGTCAAGTCATAACCAGTGGAGAGTAAGGCTGACGCTGAATTATCCAGCCTGATTTAGGAGGAACCCCACGCCATTATTATATCCCATTAAATATGGAGAGTAACCGATAAGGTTCAGTTGTGAAGGAGAAGCTTTTAAAGGAGAGGAGGACCATCCTACTCAACAGGGATACCGATCGAGGATTAACCCATTGCGCGTTTGAGAGTTACCTGAGGTAAGAGTTTTGAGAGCCAGGGGGTTCCCATTGCACGCACCTTTTCCATCTGGAGGGAGGACGAGGAATCACGATTATTATTGTTTGAAGATCGCTCACATAATTGGAATTATTCACTTATATTTACTAGCACATTGCACTTACGCACAAGGGTATATATCTAACCGCACCCGAGTCCATTGAGAGTTTGCGCGTTACCCAATTAGGAGCTAGCCATAGGGACAACTCATCCTACCAGGAGGAGAGGAAATTTTCGAAGAGGAAGTGTTGACTTGGAATAGCC
>BLSH010495072.1:227227-238608 GCA_018402905.1 Glandirana rugosa | reverse complement strand
CCTAAAGGTCGAAATCCTCGTCTCGTGAAAAACGCTAAGCCGCGACACAGCGAAATTGACTGTTATCAAATACCACCAAAAGAAAGCTCTATTTGTGGGGAAAAAAGGACGCAAATTTCGTTTGGGTACAACATCGCACGACCGCGCAATTGTCAGTTAAAGCGACACAGCGCCGAATCGCAAAAAGTGCTCTGCTCCTAAAGCTGGAAATCCTTCCGGGGCTGAAGTGGTTAATCATTCTAATCTAATGACAGCCTAATATACAGGGTGGGCCATTTATATGGATACACCTTAATAAAATGGGAATGGTTGGTGATATTAACTTCCTGTTTGTGGCACATTAGTATATGTGAGGGGGGAAACTTTTCAAGATGGGTGGTGACCATGACGGCCATTTTGAATCCAACTTTTGTTTTTTCAATAGGAAGAGGGTCATGTGACACATCAAACCTATTGGGAATTTCACAAGAAAAACAATGGTGTGCTTGGTTTTAACGTAACTTTATTCTTTCATGAGTTATTTACAAGTTTCTGACCACTTATAAAATGTGTTCAATGTGCTGCCCATTGTGTTGGATTGTCAATGCAACCCTCTTCTCCCACTCTTCACACACTGATAGCAACACCGCAGGAGAAATGCTAGCACAGGCTTCCAGTATCCATAGTTTCAGGTGCTGCACATCCCCTGTATACTAGTGTTCTCCTGCTCCTGCACTGCCTTTTCCTCTGTCAGACATTATTTCCAGCTTGTGACCCATTGTACAGAAGCACACTGAGTGAACGGAGAATACTGGTTCCCCACCTCTGTCGCCCCATTGACATTATGCCCCCTAATGTTTTATACTGCACCCCCAGATCAGATATATCTGGCCCTGTTGGCTGCACTGTTAACTGACACTTAACAATGGAGGATTAGGGATCAGAACAGCGTTGTTGGCTTTGCTGGCTCTGTTGACACTGGCACTGGGGAGGCGGTGATCAGGACACTGGTGCTGGTGTATGTCTGTCTGCCATCACAGACAGAGGTATGCAATCAGGAACACTGGTTGGCTGCACTGGTCTGGGGACAGTATGACTGGTTTCATTAGCAATCAGGTACACTGGTGCTGGAAGTCAAGGACACTGTGGCTTTAGTGGCATATCACCGTGGTGTGGCAAGAAATCAGGAAAACAGGGACACTGTAGCTGGCTTCACTGGCATTTGGTGGAGCACACTGGTGAAAACCATTGTGTAACTGCTGTAGATCACTCACAGATCACTGTAATGGCTCCCTCTCCTCTCACAAGCACCAAAAGAGAGCCCATCGTTTCACCATGCAACCTTTGTTTACATTTGGTGAATGCTGTTGTAAAATCATCCCCTCGGGTATAAAAGAGCCATCTCACCATCATCCCCTCGGGTATAAAAGAGCGATCTCACCATCATCCCCTCGGGTATAAAAGAGCCATCTCACCATCATCCCCTCGGGTATAAAAGAGCCATCTCACCATCATCCCCTCGGGTATAAAAGAGCCATCTCACCATCATCCCCTTGGGTATAAAAGAGCCATCTCACCAGTCAATAGTGAAACATGTCAGTGATGTGGAGTTTGTTGGCTTATGGCCTGCCTTCCATGTATTTGGTCTAGAGTTGCCACCTCATCCCTTTAAAACTGAACACACATGAATAACACAGGCTCTCTGGCTGATTAAAGTGGTAATTAAACTCACTTGGTGCCTTATCTGCCTTCAATTGGCCTCAGAACAACCTGTGTAATCCATGTGTGTCCCAGGGTTTAACCACTTGTCGACCGTGTAATGTAATTACACGGCCGCAAGTGGCACTCATTGTTCTGGGAGGACGTTATAACACGTCCTCCCAGAATCGCGCTCCCACGCGCCCCCTGGGGGCGCGCACCTGGGAGCATCCGTGACCGCCGGGTCCGTGAGACCCGGCGCATCACGGATCACGGTAACTGGCCGCTTGGAGCGGCCGTTTACCACGTGATCGCTCCGTCAAAAGACGGAGCATCATATGTAAACAAGCCGGCGGAAGTGCCAGCTTGTCTCTCCCCTCTACGCACCGATCGGTGCAGTGTGACAGGAGAGGGGGGAGAGAGGAGATGCAGCGGTGCTGTGGGCAGGATCTGAAGTGCCCACAGCACCGCTATGTGCCAGGCAGGGACCCCTCATCCCCCATGCACCCTCATCCATGCCCACCCATCCGTCACCCATACATCCATGCCCACCCATCCATCACCCATACATCCATGCCCACCTATCCGTGCCCACCCATGCATCCGTGCTCACCCATCCGTCACCCATGCATCCGTGTTCACCCATCCGTGTCCACCCATCCGTCACCCATGCTCACCCATCCGTCACCCATACATCCGTGCTCATCCATCTGTCACCCATCCATCACCCATGCGTCCGTGCTCACTCATCCATCACCCATGCATCCGTGCTCACCCATCCGTACTCACCCATCCATCACCCATGCATCCGTGCTTGCCCATCCGTCACCCATGCTTCCGTGCTCACCCATCCATACTTACCCATCTATCACCCATGCATCTGTGCTCACCCATCTGTCACCCATGCATCCATGCCCACCCATCCATGCTCACCCATCCGTCACCCATGCATCCGTGCTCACTCATCCGTCACCCATGCATCCGTGCTCACCCATCCGTGCTCACTCATCCATCATCCATGCATCCGTGCTCACCCATCCAGCCATGCTCACCCATGCATCTGTGCTCACCAATCCAATCGTGCTCACCCATGCAGCCTCATCCGCGTTCACCCACACATCCGTGCTCACCCATGCATCCATGCTCACCCATCCATCCTTGCTCACTCTTCAATTAGTGCTCACCCATGCATCCATGCTCAGCCATGCATCCGTGCTCTGCCATCCATCTATGCTCACCCATCCATCCGTGCTCACCAATCCAGTCATGCTCACCCATGCAGCCTCACCCATGCTCACCAATCCAGTCGTACTCACCCATCCAGCCTCATCCGTGTTCATCCATGCATCTATGCTCCGCCATCCATCAGTGCTCCCCCATCCATCCGTGCTCACCCATCCATCCGTGCTCAGCCATCCATCTGTACTCACCCATGCATGCGTGCTCACCCATCCATCCGTGCTCAGCCATCCATCTGTACTCACCAATGCATCTGTGCTCACCCATCCATCCATGCGCAGTCATCCCCATCTATGGCTTATTCACCCCCATTCATGCTCATTTATGCCTCATTCATGCTCATCCATACCACATCAGTTCTCATCCATGACACATCCATGCCACTACAGCACCCATCAGTGCCACTATAGTGCCCATCAGTGCCACAACAGCGCCCATCAGTGCCACCACAGTGCCTCACAATAATGTAATAGGTAGTCAAATTAGATTTGAAATGTATGTCCCTAGAATGCCTGATGGTGCACCCTGCATGTTGGGTCTCTGTATGTGGCCAGGCTGTGTAAAAGTGTCACTCATGTGGTATCGCCATACTCGGGACGAGTAGCAGAATATATTTTAGGGCAAAATTTTTGCTGGGTACATGTTGTGTGTTAGAAATATTGTATAAATGGACAACCTTGTGTAAAAAAAATGCATTTTTATTTTCTTTCAACATTTTCCAAAAACTTGTGGAAAAAATGAACCGTTCAAAAGACTCATTATGCCTCATAGAATATACGTTGGGGTGTTTACTTTCCAAAATGGGGTCATTTTTTGGGCGTTTCCATTGCCCCGGTGCTCCAGGACCTTCAAAATTGCAAGAGGTAGTCAGGAAATGATATGTGTAATTTATGTCCTTAGAACGCCTGATGGTGCTGCCTGCATATTGGGCCTCTGTATGTGGCCAGGCTGTGTAAAAGTCTCACACATGTGGTATCACCATACTCAGGAGGAGTAGCAGAATGTGTTTTGGGGTGTATTTGGTGGTATGCATATGCTGGGTGTGAGAAATAACCTTGTTAATATGACAATTTTGTGGAAAAAAAAACCTGAAAAAAAAAATCTTCATTTTGCAAAGAATTGTGGGAAAAAATAACAACTTCAAAAAACTCGCCATGCCTCTTACTAAATACGTTGGACTGTCTACTTTCCAAAAAGGGGTCATTTGGGGGGTATTTGTACTTTCCTGGCTTGTTAGGGTCTCAAGAATTGAGATCGGCCATCAGTACATCAGGTGTGATCAATATTCAGTGATTGGCACCATAGCTTGTAGACTCTATAACTTTCACAAAGACCAAATAATATCCACTAATTTGGGTTATTTTTACCAAAGATATATGGCAGTATAAATTTTGGCCAAAAATTTATGAAGAAAAATTACTAATTTGCAAAATGTTATAACAGAAATAAAGAAAAAAGCTTTTTTTTTTTACAAAATTTTCGGTATTTTTCCATTTATTGCTCAAAAAATAAACACCCCAATGGTGATTAAATACCACCAAAAGAAAGCTCTGTTTGTGTGAAAAAAGGACGAAAATTTCACATGGGTACAGTGTTGCATGACTGAGTAATTGTCATTGAAAATGTGAGAGCACTGAAAGCTTAAAATTGGTCTGGTTAGGAAGGGGGTTTAAGTGCCCAGTGGTCAAGTGGTTAAAGGGATGAGGTGGCAACCCTAATTTGGTCCCGGTGTTGAACTCTAAACGGTTGGCTGGTGCTCAGTGACTTGACATGCATGGGATCATGTTCATTATTATTCCCCCGGCTTTATTGAATTTGGGTTTCCCCCATATGTGAGCCTCTAATGGTCTATAAGTCAGTGAGATGGTTCATTTTTGTACTTGGTGATGACATTACACCTTATGTATGCCAGCTTTAATTGGAGCTACTCAAGTTTTATTGGAGGTACTCCTGTACAAGTGTTTGCAAGAATTTGCAACTGACACCGGGGTTCCTCTGGCCAATTGAAGAATTTTATTCAACGTGGAGAATGAATTTCATTTAAAAAAAAATTGTAATGGACATCTTTTCTTCTTAGACATTATAATTTCTTTTTAGAGTAACCACATGATAACTATGGTCAAAGTATATTTATACATGGGCACACCCTTCAGGTGGCTGTTCTTGATGGACTTTCTTTGTGTGCAGACCAGTGCAAACTTATTTGAAATGGTTTTATTAGTGTGTTTTCACTATGGTACATTTTTCAAGCCAAGAAGAAAAGTCGCTGTAGGTTCTTCTAGACAGGAAGACCAGTCAGTGACCTCCTGACCGGGCAGCTGGAATTCTGCTCTTCTTTCAGCAACTGGGTTACCAGAGTGGTGGCCATGTTGTCAGCAGCTTTGTGTGAGCGGCAGATTTGTGTGCTGTGGTTTCTGGTACCTTTCATATATTTAGGGGGGGTCAGGACATTGCTAATATTCGTTACATAGTTAGTCAGGTTGAAAAAAGGCACAAGTCCATCTAGTTTAACCAAAAAAAAATGTATATATATATATATATATATATAACCAAATAATCCCATATACAATCCTTCACCCACAGTTGATCCAGAGGAAGGCAAAAAACCCCAGCAAAACCAATGATCCAATTTGCTATAACGGGGGAAAAATTCCTTCCTTATCCCCCGAGAGGCAATTGGATTCACCCTGGATCATCTTTACCTAAAAATGTTAGTACCCAGTTATATTATTTACATTAAGGACAGAATCCAGGCCTTTTTTAAAGCAATCAACCGTGCTGCCCAAAACCACCTCTGGGGGAAGTCTATTCCACATTTTCACAGCTCTTACTGTGAATAAACCTTTCCGTATTTGTAGATGAAATCTTTTTTCCTCTAGACGTAAAGAGCCCCCTTGTCCTTTGTGATGACCTTAAAGTAAATAACTCCACACCAAGTTCACTATATGGACCACTTATATACTTGTACATGTTGATCATCCCCCCTTAATCTCCTCTTCTCAAGAGAGAATAAATTCAGATCCTCTAATCCAGCCTTTCTCAACCTTTTCAACACTGAGGAACCCTTGAAATAATTCTCTGGTCTCGGGGAACCCCTGCTAATAATGAGAAATCTACAACTCAGGATACATTAGTGTGATGGTCAATGGGAAGAATGCTCCTTACACTTGTGGTCAATGGGAAGAATTACCCCCTTACAGATGGCTAAAAAGATCAATGGTGTCATTGGGAATTTATCTGAGAGGTAGAAATTGACCATTGCTCAAGGAACCCCTAGCAACCTCTGGAGGAACCCTGGTTGAGAAACCCTGCTCTAATCTTTCCTCATAGCTGAGCTCCTCCATGCCTCCTATTAGTTTGGTTGCCCTTCTCTGCACTTTCTCCAGTTCCCCGATATCCTTTTTGAGAACTGGAGCCCAAAACTGAACTGCATATTCCAGATGAGGTCTTACTAATGATTTGTACAGGGGGGCAAAATGATGTCTCTATCTCTGGAGTCCATACCTCTCTTAATACAAGAATGGATTTTGCTTGCTTTGGAAACCGCAGCTTGGCATTTGCTTTTATATATCATGTCATCTACATAAATGGTTTTTACATTTTTTTGCAGATACCTTTGATTCTGAGAACAAAAAAAACTAAAATAACTTTCAGAAAGCTGAAATGTCAACTTTAAATTTGAATTTCTGAAAAACTTTTCATAGTTTTTGGATTTCCTTTGTCCATAAAACAAAGGGATCGACCAAATGGGGGAAGACGGAGTAAAGGAGCAGAAGCACCGCATTGACATCAGCCTTGATTTAGATTATTGTAACGTTAGTGACAAAAATTTGAAGGCCATAATACAAAGCAACGAGAAATAGGTGGGTGCTGCAGGTGTAAAATGTATTCTGCCAATTTTCAAAGCGTTTTGACCTGGCGGTTACTATTATGATCACCTAGCAAAGTCGCGCAGAAGTCGGGTCGCCCCTGTGTGAATGGGCCCTTATACACACACACTAATTACAAGCAAACAGATCACAGGTGAGGATGGTTACCTTTAATAGCCATTCAAACCCCTTTTTGTCAACTTGTGTGCATGTTATCAGGCCAAAATCACCAGGGTATGTAAACTTTTGATCGGGGTCATTTGGGTAGTTTCTGTTGTCATTATGATATAAAAAGAGTAAACACAGTTGATTGATAATAAATGGCTTCAGCCAAACACCAAACATGAGTGATAGAAAAGTTTTTGTTTTCTCATTCATATTCATAAATTCTGCCAGGGTATGTAAACTTATGAGCACAACTGTAAATATAAGAATCCTCCTTGATTGTGGTGGTGTACCTTTGTGCCCAGCTTCAGGGGAGCCCCCTACAGGGGGGGGGGAGTAGAAAGAACAGGTCTCAGTCCCTAGATCGTGCAATGGTTCTAATTTTCCCATAGCCAGCAACCACCCGAGCTGAGCTCCACCCCAGGGATTTAAGGGATTCTGTCAGGAAGGAAATTAAATCATCTTCCTTCCTGGAGAGATTCTTAAAAGAGAAATATACCTAAGTGGGCCACCAATTAGGGTTGCCACCTTTTCTTCAAGTCAAACCCGAACACTTTAGCGGCGCACAGCAATTTTTTTTATAGTATAAACTATACATATATTTTGCAATTAAATAACATTTCTAATCATGTGCAGCTAATCACAAGAGTGCCCCTTTACATCAGAGTCCACAGAGTTCCCCTTTTACATCTAAATCCACAGAGTTCCCCTTTTACATCTGAACTTACAGAGTTTCCCTTACGCTGTAAAGGGGGACTCGGCAGACTCCGATATAAGGGACAACTCTGGGGACCCTAACATAAGGGATACTATGGGAGCCCTGATTTAAGGTGGGGGGGGATGGGCACTGAGAACTCTTATGTATGGAGAGGACTCTGATGTAAGGGGGAACACTGTGGCCTCTGGTGTAAAGGGAAACTCTAATGTAAGGGGTGCTCTGAGAATCCTGATTTATCTTTGTGTACTCACTCAGAGGCAGGAGAGAGAAGAGGGCAGACTTCAGTCACAGACAGGGATGGATGGGGAGCTCACTCACCCCTTGGCAGTCAGCACCTCTCATCCAGATATAGCTGAGGTTGCTGGACTTCAAATTCCTGGCCCCCACTTTCCTTTTCTGAGGCCGTGGATTGGATGTGGTCAGACACAGAGAGGTAGGGGCGGGAGGAAGAGGAGTAAATCGAGTGCTCTCTCCTCTCCCATCTGTGTGTGTTGGGGGAGGGGGGATATTAGTGCTGGCTTTGGGCAATGGGAAAGAGAGTGTAACAGACACTGTTGGCTTACACAACTGCAGCCAGCACCCCTGCTGGGAAGCCATAGTCTGGTCTGAATAATGTGTCCGGGTTTCAGGAGGCCTGAAACCTGGACAGATGATTCCAAACCCAAACTGTCCGGGTGAATCCCGGACAGGTGGCAACCCTACCACCAATCCTGCTTACAGGTGTCTAGCAACCAGGCACCATTTAAAACAATGGGATTTTCAATGATGAGCATTTTGTAGCTTTGAGCTACAAAAGACTCCAATGTGAAAGGGACCTCAGAGAGATCTCCCCTCGTTTCCTTCCCATTCAAACTATATTTTACCAGACAGGAAGTGAGGGGAGATCTCTGACATGTTGCAGATTTTTCCTCACTTCCTGTTTGGTGAATTTTTTGTTAGCAGGATAGGAAGTTCTCTCTATTGGAGTCCCAGATAAAAGTAAAAGTCAGACAGGGGATCTGATCCGTTCCAACTCCACCTAAAGCAAAACAAGTTCTTGACTTTTTATACATTGTATTGCCAAAAGTATTGGGACGCCTGCCTTTACACGCACATGAACTTTAATGACATTCCAGTCTTAGTCTGTAAGGTTCATTATTGAGTTGGCCATAAAGACATGGATGAGCAACTTTGGGGTGAAGGAAATTGACGATCTACACAGAGTCCTGACCTCAACCTGATAGAACACCTTTGGATTCACTTAGAGTGGAGACTGCCAGCCAGGCCTTCTCGTCCAACATCAGCGCCTGACCTCACAAATGCTCTTCTGGAAGAACGGTCAAACATTCCCATAGACACTCCTAAACCTTGTGGACGGCCTTCCCAGAAGAGTTGAAGCTGTTATAGCTGCAAAGGGTGGGCCAACTCAATATTGAACCCTACAGACCAAGACTGGGATGCCATTAAAATTCATGCGCGTGTAGAGCAGTGGTGGACAACTCCTGTCCTCAGGACCCACTAACAGGCCAGGTTTGCAGGATAACTGAAATACATCACAGGTGATATAATTTGCTGCTCAGTGATTGCAGCATTCTAGTCTGCATCTCCCCAAGGCAATACTGAAAATCTGGCCTGTTGGTGGGTCCTGAGGACAGAAGTTGAGAACCACTGGTGTAAAGGCAGGCGTCCCAATACTTTTGGCAATATAGTGTATGTTTAATAAAAAATATATTTTATTATTTATTAAATAACAATAAATATCAAAACAACTGAGAGTTTTCCCTTCATTCTACACAATGTGATTCTTCATATTCCATTGCAGTTAGAGGTTTATTTTCGCTGGGCTGTGTCATTAGGGAAATGACGGCACACATCCCGGGATATAAATATGGCTGGGAACACCGTCTCTGATATCTCATGGACCCAACACAGACCGGGCTGTAGGCATCTGATGACATGTAAGTCCCAGCTGTTACCTGAATATAAATCAGCCTGTGATCTTGGTTCTGCTCAGGTGCAGAGGAGGACAGAAATAATTCCAGGCTTCTCTAAAGGAAATAAATAACTTTACCGAAAAAAAGAACAAAAATGTTTTCTATGAAAGGCATATTGTTCAGTTCTGGAGGGAAAATTACTTTACATAGAAAGGACTTTATACTCTAAGAAATGTCAATTCTTCCATCATCTTCATCCTCTCTTTTGCCCTAATAGACTATAAGCTCCTCCACCTTTTGTATTTCCCCTTATACCCTATAGATTGTAAGCTCTTCTGCCTTTTCTATCCTCCCTTATAGCCTAATAGATTGTAAGCTCTTCTATTGTCTATATCCTCCCTTATACTCTAATAGATTGTAAGCTCTTCTATTGTCTGTATCCTCCCTTATACCCTAATAGATTGTAAGCTCTTCTACCTTCTGTGTCCATCCTTATACTCTAATAGATTGTAAGCTCTTCTATTGTCTGTATCCTCCCTTATACCCTAATAGATTGTAAGCTCTTCTACCTTCTGTATCCATCCTTATACTCTAATAGATTGTAAGCTCTTCTATTGTCTGTATCCTCCCTTATATCGTAATAGATTGTAAGCTCTTCTACCTTCTGTAGCTTTCCTTATATTCTAATAGATTGTAAGCTCTTCTACCTTCTGTATCCTGCCTTATACAATAATAGATTGTAAGCTCTTCTACCTTCTGTATCCTGCCTTATACAATAATAGATTGTAAGCTCTTCCACCTTATGTATCCTGCCTTATAAAATAATAGATTGTAAGCTCTTCTACCTTCTGTATCCATCCTTATACAATAATAGATTGTAAGCTCTTCTGCCTTCTGTATCTCCCCTTACACTCTAGTAGATTGTAAGCTCTTCTACTGTCTCTATCCTCCCTTATACCATAATAGATTGTAAGCTCTTCTACCTTCTGTATCTCCCCTTACACTCTAATAGATTGTAAGCTCTTCTATTGTCTGTATCCTCTCTTATATCCTAAAAGATTGTAAGCTCTTCTACCTTCTGTAGCTTTCTTTATATTCTAATAGATTGTAAGCTATTCTACTGCCTCTATCCTCCTTTATACCCTAATAGATTGTAAGCTCTTCTACCTTCTGTAGCTTTCTTTATATTCTAATAGATTGTAAGCTCTTCTACTGTCTCTGTCTTCCTTTATACCATAATAGATTGTAAGCTCTATTACCTTCTGTATCTCCCCTTACACTCTAGTAGATTGTAAGCTCTTCTACTGTCTATATCCTCCCTTATACCCTAATGAGATTGTAAGCTCTTCTACCTTCTGTATCTCCCCTTACACTCTAATAGATTGTAAGCTCTTCTATTGTCTGTATCCTCTCTTATATCCTAAAAGATTGTAAGCTCTTCTACCTTCTGTAGCTTTCTTTATATTCAAATAGATTTTAAGCTATTCTACTGTCTCTATCCTCCTTTATACCCTAATAGATTGTAAGCTCTTCTACCTTGTGTATCCTGTCTTATACAATAATAGATTGTAAGCTCTTCTACCTTCTGCATCCTGCCTTATACAGTAATAGATTGTAAGCTCTTCTACCTTCTGTATCCATCCTTATACAATAATAGATTGTAAGCGCTTCTACCTTCTGTGCCCATCCTTATACCCTAATAGATTGTAAGCTCTTCTATTTTCTGTATCATCCCATATACCCTAATAAATTGTAAGCTCTTCTACAGTGGCGGCTGGTGTATGAGGGGCGCTTGGGCGC
>BLSH010495072.1:179980-227217 GCA_018402905.1 Glandirana rugosa | reverse complement strand
AAACGTCGGTTATTGTGTCCACCCCCGTCAATACGTCGGTTATTGTGTCCTCCCCCGTCAATACGTCGGTTATCGTGTCCACCCCATGTAACGTCTCTGGGGGGGGGGGAACGTGAAAGGGGTAGGTTATCCGTCCGTCCTAACAACGTCTCTAAGCCGTACACCTCTCGCCTGACAGGGGGGGAGCAGCCAGTGGCCTGCAAGTACCAGTGACACCCTCAGTTCTGGCGACGGTGTCACTGGGCGGGGGCTGGTGGCGTAGGTTAGTGTGACTCGGTGTCCGAGTCCCGTCGGTTAGTCGGACACACACACGCGAACATGGCCGTGGTGGACGTCCCCCCGCTCCGACTGAAAGAAATCCTACAGTGGCGGCCCCCCCCCCCCCGCGCCGGCTAAAGAAAGTCAGCCTCGCCCCCCTGCAGGTGGTGCCGGTACAAGCGCACACACACAGGCTGATTGGCTGCCCTGAGCCTGTGGCTCAGTGTGATTGGATGCGGTGGTCGGGGGCGGGTCACTGTGGCAGCGGTCTTGACTCCCACAGTGACCATGAACGTCCGGTGACCGACGAGGGGGGGACAGTCCGCTCTCCACATGCCGAATCTCTGCAACAATCCTGCCTGCCTATTGGATGGGGAAAGTGCAAGGGGGGGGGGGTCTCTGCAATGTACCCCACCTGTGCTATTGGCTGCATAACTGCCCCCTCCTGTGTTATTGGCTGCATAACTGCCCCCACCTGTGTTATTGGCTGCAAACTGCCCCCACTTGCGATATTGGCTGCATAACCCCCCTCACCTGTGATATTGGCTGCATAACTGCCCTCACCTGTGTCACTGGCTGCATTACTGCCCCCACCTGTGTTATTGGCTGCATAACTGCCCCCACCTGTGTTATTGGCTGCATAACTGCCCCCACCTGTGATACTGGCTGCATTAGTGCCCCCACCTGTGATACTGGCTGCAATTTACCCCACCTGTGATATTGGCTGCAATTTACCCCACTTGTTATATTGGCTGCAATTTATCCCACCTGTGATACTGGCTTCTATTTACCCCACCTGTGATGCTGAGCTGTATACTGTGTCCTGTGATGACTGTGTCCTGTGATGCTGAGTTGTATACTGTGTCCTGTGATGTGATGCTGAGCTGTATACTGTGTCCTGTGATGACTGTGTCCTGTGATGCTGAGTTGTATACTGTGTCCTGTGGTGTGATGCTGAGCTGTATACTGAGTCCTGTGATGCTGAGCTGTATACTGTGCCCTGTGACGCTGAGCTGTATACTGTGTCCTGTGATGCTGAGCTGTATACTGTGTCCTGTGATGCTGAGCTGTATACTGTGCCCTGTGATGCTGAGCTGTATACTGTGTCCTGTGATGCTGGGGCTGTATACTGTGTCCTGTGATGCTGAGCTGTATACTATGTCCTGTGATGCTTAGCTCTATACTGTGTCCTGTGATGCTGAGCTGTATACTGTGTCCTGCGACGCTGAGCTGTGTATTGTGTCCTGTGATGCTGAGCTGTATACTCCTGACACATATATGTGTAGGGAATACAGGGGACTGAGTGGGTGTATTCTATAAGGGGTGGGGCTTATTAGAAGTAGGAGGGGTCAAAAAGGAAGGGTGGGGCCTGGCGCCCCCTATCCTAAAACTTCACCAGCCGCCACTGCTCTTCTACCTTCTGTATCCACCCTTATATCCCAATAGATTGTAAGCTCTTCTATTGTCTGTATCCACCCTTATATACCAATAGATTGTAAGCTCTTCTACCTTCTGTAGTTTTCTTTATATTCTAATAGATTGTAAGCTCTTCTACCTTCTGTATCTCCCCTTACACTCTAATAGAGTGTAAGCGCATCTACTGTCTCTATCCTCCCTTATACCCAATAGATTGTAAGCTCTTCTACCTTCTGCATCCTCCCTTATACAATAATAAATCGTAAGCTCTTCTACCTTCTGTATCCATCCTTATAGCCTAATAGATTATAAGCTCTTCTACCATCTGTATCCTGCCTTATACTGTGATTGTCAGCTCTTCTACCTTCTGCATCCTCCCTTACACTCTAATAGATTGTAAGCTCTTCTACCTTCTGTATCTCCCCTTATACCCTAATAGATTGTAAGCTCTTCTACCTTCTGTATCTCCCCTTATACCCTGATAGATTGTCAGCTCTTCTACCTTCTGTATCTCCCCTTATACCCTGATAGATTGTCAGCTCTTCTACCTTCTGCATCCTCCCTTACTCTCTAATAGATTGTAAGCTCTTCGACTTTCTTTAATCTACATTTTACTCTAATAGATTGTGAGCTCTTCAACCCTCTGTGTCATCTCTTATTCCCTAATAGATTGCTGGCTCTTCCATCTTCTGCATCTTCCAAGCGTCTTGAAAGCAGAGCTCCACCCAAAAGGGGAAGTTTCTCTTTGAGGCCTCCTCCCCGGCTCCTGTTTGTGAAATGTAGCTTTGTGGAGGAGGGTTGGAGTGGGTACCCGATTTAGACAGGTACCCGCTCCCACTTCTGCTCCGATCTCTTTCAGCGATCGGAAGCAGTTTTCCTTCCCCCCTCCCTTTCGAAGTCTTCAGGCACACATGACAGGTCCCAAAAGACTTCTGGATCAGTCACAGAGCGCAGCGCCAGTGAATGGCCGGCTAGGTTCCAGTTCAAAATGTGGCCTGGTCAAAGTGCTTAAATATTGTGCATGTAGGCACTGTAGTATTTTGGGAATTTTCTTCAATAAATAAACTATACTCTAATATAGATTTCTCTACTTAAAAATAGCTGGTGGGGGTCCTGTTCAAAATGTGGACTAATCAAAGTGATTCAATACTGTGCACATAGTCACTACAATATCGCCATGTTAGTAAAATAAATACACTTTAATGTTGAATTTTTGATTAAAAGCTGGCTGGTGTCTGACATATGCACGGCCGAAAAATTTGTTATTTTAGTTTTCGTTTTTTTTCGCTTTTTCCATTTCGTTTTTTTTTTCAGTTTTTCAGATTTTTCGTTATGATCAAAATTTGTTATTTTGAATAAGGTTGTAAATTCTGAAACATTCAAATTTGGTTTGTCCCGTACTATAGATGCAGTATTCGTTATTATCGATAATTCGGAAAAATTTGAATTTGGTTCGTTCCAGTCGTATAGATGCGATATTCGTTATTATCGGTAATTCTGAAAAATTTATATTTGGTTCGTTCCATTTGTAAAGATGCAGTATTTGTTATTATCGGTAATTCAGAAAAATTTGAATTTGGTCGTTCCATTCGTAAAGATGCAGTATTCGTTATTATCGGTAATTCTGAAAAATTTTAATTTGGTTTGTTCCATTCGTAAAGATGCAGTATTCGTTATTATCGGTAATTCGGAAAAATTTGAATTTGGTCGTTCCATTCGTATAGATGCGGTATTCGTTATTATCGGTAATTCTGAAAATTTTTAATTTGGTTTGTTCCATTCGTAAAGATGCGATATTCATTATTATCAGTAATTCAGAAAAATTTGAATTTGGTTCGTTCCATTCGTATAGATGCGGTATTCGTTATTATCGGTAATTCGGAAAAATTTGAATTTGGTCGTTCCATTCGTATAGATGCGATATTCGTTATTATCGGTAATTCGGAAAAATTTGAATTTGGTTCGTTCCATTCGTAAAGATGCAGTATTCGTTATTATCGGTAATTCGGAAAAATTTGAATTTGGTTCATTCCATTCGTATAGATGCGATATGTGTTATTATCGGTAATTCAGAAAAATTTGAATTTGGTCGTTCCATTCGTATAGATGCGATATTCGTTATTATCGGTAATTCAGAAAAATTTGAATTTGGTTCGTTCCATTCGTAAAGATGCGGTATTCGTTATTATCGGTAATTCTGAAAAATTTGAATTTGGTTCGTTCCATTCGTATAGATGCGGTATTCCTTATTATCGGTAATTCGGAAAAATTAGAATTCGGTTTGTTTCATTCGTATAGATGCGGTATTCGTTATTATCGGTAATTCAGAACAATTCGAATTCGGTTTGTTTCATTCGTATAGATGCGGTATTCGTTATTATTGGTAATTCAGAACAATTAGAATTCGGTTTGTTTCATTGGTATAGATGCGGTATTTATTTTTATCTGTAATTTGTGGATTCGGAAACATTAGAATTCGGTTTGTTTCATTCGTATAGATGCGGTATTCCTTATTTTCTGTAATTCGGTAATTCGGAAACATTCGAATTCGGTTTGTTCATTCATATAGATGCGGTATTCGTTATTATCGGGAATGTGGAAAAAATTTAATTCGGCTCGTTCCATTCGTATAGATGCGGTATTCGTTATTATTGGTAATTCGGGAATACGGAAAAATCCATTCACTAACAGGCAGGCAAATTTGAAAGGAAATTCCAATACCTAACTAATTTAATAGTTTATAACTATCATTATAGTTTTTTTATAATTATTTTTTATTATTATTAATAATAATAATAATAATAAAAACTATAATAATAGTTATACTATTAAATTATAGGTAGGTATTGGAATTTCCTTTCAAATTTGGCTGTTGGTGAACGTAATGAATTATTAGCCATTATTATAGTTTTTTTTATTATTAATAATAATAATAAAACTATAATAATGGTTAATAATTCATTACATTCACTAACAGCCAAATTTGAAAGGAAATTCCAATACCTACCTATAATTTAATAGTATAACTATTATTATAGTTTTTATTATTATTAATAATAAATAATAATTATAAAAAAACTATAATAATGGTTATAAACTATTAAATTATAGGTAGGTATTGGAATTTCCTTTCAAATTATATTATTATAATTGTAATAGAAATTATCCAAATGTTTATTGTTCTTTAGGATTTTTGAATTTTCAGATTTTCGTTCTTTCAAAATTTCGGATTTTCGTTCTTATTTTAGGATTTTTGTTCTTTTGAATTTTCGGATTTTCAGTCTTACATTTGGATTTTTGTTCTTTTGTATTTTCGGACCTTCGTTCTTATTTTCAAATTTTCGTTCTTTTGCATTTTCGGATTTTCGTTCTTACTTTTGGATTTTCGTTCTTTAAAATTTTCGGATTTTCGTTTTTATTTTCGGATTTTCGTTTTTTCTAATCTTCGGATTTTCCAATTTCGGACTTTCGTTTATTCGGAATTTTCCAATTTCGGGTTTTTGTTCATTCAGATTTTCGAAGTTCGGGTTTTTGTTTTTTCATTCTTTTCAAAAATTTGTTTTGGGAAAAATTCGGGAAACGAATTTTCGTTATTCGGACGTTTCCTAATTAACGAAAATTCTGAATTTTGACAAAAAATGAATGCGGAATGAAACTAATTTCACGTGTCTACTGGTGTATGTCCTTTTCAAAATGCAGCCTACTAAAAGTGCTTAGGTACTGTTCATAGAGTCATTGCAGTATTTTCGACTAATTCCTCTGAAATAAAACATTCTAATTTGAATTCTTTATCATAGGTCTGCATGTGAAACTGCAGACTACTAAAGAACGTCACAAAACGTGCATGGACTGAACAATTATTCTGTCTTTTGTTAGTTTGATTTCGTAATTAAAATCAGACTGGTGTCTCCTTCCCAAACAGTGGCCTACTAAAGTTGCTTACATTGTGTGAATCCAATCTCTGCAAATGTTTTCTTTTTTTGTGAGCAAAACAATGCACTCTAATTTTTCTTCTTAACCACTTTAGCCCCGGAAGGATTTCACACTTTAGGACCAAAGCACTTTTTGCGATTCGGCACTGCGTCGCTTTAACTGGCAATTGCGCGGTCGTGCGACGTTGTACCCAAACATAATTTGTGTCCTTTTTTTCCCACAAATAGAGCTTTCTTTTGGTGGTATTTGATCACCTCTGCATCATTTCTGATCACCGCTATAAACAAAAGAAGAGCGACAATTTTGCAAAAAAACACAAATTTCTTACTTTTTGCTAAAATACAAATCCAAAAAAAAAAAAATATATAAAAAAACATTTTTTTCATCGGTTTTGGCCGATTTATATTCTTCCTCATATTTTTGGTAAAAAAAAATCGCAATCGGCGTTTATTGATTGGTTTGCACAAAAGTTGCCGCGTTTACGGATGATGAGAATTAATTTCTGGGGTATTTTTATTTTTTATTTTTTACTAGTAATGGCGGCGTTCTGTGATTTTTAGCGGTACTGCGATATTGCAGCGGACATATTGGACACTTTTGACACTTTTTTGGGACCATTGGCATTTATACAGCGATTAGTGCTATAAAAATGCACTGATTATTGTGTAAATGCCATTGGCAGTGAAGGGGTTAACCTGCAGGGGGCACTTTAAGGGTTAACTGTGTTCCCTGGGCGTGTTCTAAGTGTGTGTGGGCTGCCCTGGCTGGGGAAAGGGGATGATCACAGCTGCCATATACAGGAAGGCTGTGATCATCGCCCTTCCCCCTCTGAGAATGGAGATCCGTGTTTACATACACCGACCTCCATTCTCTCGCTGCGGGGGGGACCATCGCGGGTAGCCGGCGGAGATCGAGTCCGCCCTACCCGCTCCCTGGCCCCCCCGAACACAGTAAACGTGTGCGCGCGCGCTCACAATATTAGTTATTGCGGCCGCCGTCAAGTGACGGCGTTTCGCGATAACGAGCCACCTTGCCGCCGTCACACTGCGGCGGGCGGTCGGCAAGTGGTTAATTAAAAACCGCCCTGATTTCTCATTCCTGAATTGCTCCTTCCTTGTAAAAGTGCTTGTATGCTGAGGCGCGAGTCTGTACAGTTTTTCTGGCTGTTGTCTTTGAAATAATAATCTGTAATTTGTATTTATAACTTGGCTCTCTCTGACATGACAAGAGCAGAGCAGCAGGACAGCCAACTTTCGTAAGCACATGTAAGCACATGTAGAGCAACATCCAGTCAGTGGTTCAGCATGGACATCCAAGAGTTAATGAATAAGCTTGGTAACAGGCTGTGCATTAAAAAAAGTTTACCCTCACCCCAGGTTATTAAATTGGAACTTTTGAGTCCCAAATCTGCCCACTGTTTTGAAGGCAATCTCTGATATTAGCAGGATAGGCTAGCAGAGCATATTTGGGCCATCTTCAGCCAGTGGTCCAGCCTGGACATCCAATAGTTTATAAATGTGATTACTTGTAAACATTTTATTCACAACCTTCCTGTCTCTGGCCACACCGTCTAGCTTGACTAAGGCAGGGAAGGCCTTACAGGTAAAAAAACATGAAAAAAAAATAACTGTAAATTATTACAAATTGTGTAACATTTATTTCATTTGTTTTCTAGAAGTTCCTCCTCCTGGACTCCTCAAGGATGTCTAATCAGTCTAGGATTCTTGAAGTTATTCTTGTTGGGTTTCCGGGTCTTTCACCAAGCTTTTTTCCGCTTGTCTCCACCGCTCTGTTCTTGGTCTACGTCATGTCTCTGTTCGCCAATGGCACTGTGATAAGCTTAATTGTTTTGAAAGAATGCCTACAGAAGCCAATGTATGTGGTTATAGGAATTCTCTCTGCTTCTGACCTTCTGTTTGATACAATAACTTTGCCCAAAATCATAGCTAGGTATTGGTTTGGAGCAGCAACCATGTCCTTTGTTGGGTGCCTCTTCCAGATCTTCTGGGTCCATCAGTTGGGCACGATGGATGCCTTCATATTAATGCTCATGGCTATAGATCGGTATGTAGCTATCTGCAGGCCTTTTCGGTATTCTTCCATTATCTCCAGCAAACGGCTGGGATATGCCTGCATCTTATTTATTTTTTTAACATCTCTAACTCCATTGTACGTCGCGTTTTCCAACTCTACAATTTCCTACTGCGGTCGTGTTAGAATTAATAGCTGTTTCTGTAGCAACATTGTTGTTCATGCATTGTCATGCGACGATGTATCTTTCCAGAAGCATTTGTCTTTTGCAATTGCATTGTTTGTGCTCCTCACCCCCTTAGCATTCATTATATTTTCATACATCATCATTCTTGCAATGATCCATTCTTCTGGAAATGGTCAGAAGGCCTTCTACACCTGCACCACCCACATACTTGTCATTGCTCTTTACTATATCCCCCGACTCTTCGTCTACAGTGCAGACCTGATGCCAGTAAAACCCAGCGCAGATATCAATGTCCTACTTCTTTGTCTGTATTCATTCATGCCCCATGTGGCCAATCCAATCATCTATTGTCTCAGGACCGAGGAAATAAAGCAAACTCTTCGCAGCACCTTGGAAAAATATTTAACCACCAGAGTCAATCAAAATGTATTTAAATTTTCTATTCAGGACTAGAGTTGAGCGAACCCGAACGGTAAAGTTCGGGTTCGTACCAAACTTTCGGGTGTCCGTGTCCCGAATCCGAACGTTTGAGAAAAACGTTCGGGTTCTGGGTTCTGGTATTTTATCACGCATGTTGAATAGCTGCAGGGCAGCCAATCAACAAGCGTTTCACTGGTTTTTCCTAGAAGCCATCACAGCCATGCCTACTAATGGCATGGCTGTGATTGGCCAGTGCATCATGTGACACAGCCTCTATATAAGGCTGGAGTCACAGTGCTGCATGTCACATGCTCTCAGGTTAGTGTAGGGAGAGGATGCTGCCGGCGCTGTGAGGGACAGATTGCAGTGATAATAACTAGGTAGAGATTACTACTACTGCTTTGAGGGACAGATTGCAGATCTATAACATCTCATCCTGCATTACAGAAAGATCTGATTACAGAACGATCTCTCATCCTGCATTAAAGAACGATCTGATTACAGAACGATCTCTCATCCTGCATTACAGAACGATCTGATACTGGACTAGGTAGAGATTACAACTGCTTTGAGGGACAGATTGCAGATCTAATAACATCTCCCATTTTCTTCCTTTTGCAGCCCTCTAGCACTTTCCAGGACTTTTATGCAGTCATTTTTGTGCCGAAAAGTTCGGGTCCCCATTGACTTCAATGGGGTTCGGGGTCCGGGGTAAAGTTTGGATAACGCTCGATACCGAACCCGAACGTTTCTGGAAAGTTCGGCCCAACCCGCCGATCCCGAACGTCCAGGTGTTCGCTCAACTCTATTCAGGACTAAACTCCTCGGATATGAACTCCTCATTGTCAATGTGAATCTTAGTAGCTGGTAGTCTGTGGGTCTTTCCGCTCTACTCTCAATGGGTGATTCTCAATGGGAGCCTCTTCCTCAAACTAAAATGAATTTTGGTAAATTTGCTTTTGTTAGAGAAATGGGAAGAGGAACTACACACTACATTTTCATTGAAACAATGGTGGCACGCCATTAAAGCAAATATCCAAAACATTACATTAAGATGGTGTTTGACTCCCCATTGGCTAGACAAGCATTTGTCCCGTAGAAAACATTGGCAAGTGGGAAATGTCCTGCATATTTTCTGGATGTATAAAATTATAAGAAGCTGTTGATCTTAAGTTTTTAGAATCATAGCATAAGTAACAAGTATATTCACCACTTATTTACCAAACTTAGTCTTGTTAAGCATAGGGGTATCCTACTAGATACAGTACTATAGTGGTTCACTTCTTACAAGATGCTAGATTAATGATAACTAGCCACAGGAGATTATTTAATGCTTGCTTCTCCAAAGATTTAACTCATAATGTCTTTATGAAATTCTGAAACATAATGCTAAGAAAAAAATTCCAGTACCAATGTGATTCTCAAATGCCCAAAGGCCCTTCATTTTAACACACATTATATTACCAAAAGTATTGGGACACCTGCCTTTACATGCACATGAACTTTAATGACATCCCAGTCTTAGTCTGTAGCGTTCAATATTGAGTCGGCCCACCCTTTGCAGCTATAACAGCTTCAACTCTTCTGGGAAGGTTGTCCACAAGGTTTAGGAGTGTCTATGGGAATGTTTGACCATTCTTCCAGAAGCGCAATTGTGAGGTCAGGCACTGATGTTGGACGAGAAGGCCTGGCTTGCAGGCTCTACTTTAATTCATCCTAAAGGTGTTCTATTGGCTTGAGGTCATGACACAAGTTCCTCCACCCCAAAATCGCTCATCCATGTCTTTATGGACCTTGCTTTGTGCAGTGGTCCAAATCATTTGGTGGAAGGGGGATTATGGTGTGGTGTTGTTTTTCAGGGGTTGGGCTTGGCCCCTTAGTTCCAGTGAAGGGAACTCTTAAGGCGTCAGCATACCAAGACATTTTGGACAATTTCATGCTCCCAACTTTGTGGGAACAGTTTGGGGATGGCCCCTTCCTGTTCCAACATGACTTGTGCACCACTGCACAAAACAAGGTCCATAAAGACATGGATGAGAGAGTTTGGGGTGGAGGAACATGACTGGCCTACAAAGAGTCCTGATCTCAATCCGATTGAACACCTATGAGATTAATTAGAGCGGAGGCTGCGAGCCAGGCCTTTTCATCCAACATCAGTGCCTGACCTCACAAATTTGCTTCTGGAAGAATGGTCAAACACTCCCATAGACACTCCTAAACCTAAAGCTGTTATAGCTGAAAAGGGTGGGCCAACTCAATATTGAACCCTACACACTAAGACTGGGATGCCATTAAAGTTCATGCGCGTGTAAAGGCAGGCGTCCCAATACTTTTGGTAATATAGAGTAGCTTGATTTAAAGGCATATACCGCATTTCTTGCAATAACTATAGCACTTGCCCCTAAAGGGGCCACTGAGAATATGTTCCAGTTCTCCCTTACTAGTACAGAGGCTGCCAGTCACACGAGCACTGATCCACGGACACCAATAATGTAGGTTCAGTCTAGGGGATGCCTTTTTAGTATTTATAGAATTCAGACCGGAGAGGGGTTTAGGGTCACAGGATATTCCAAAATGATGAATAGCAATAATGGAAGGACAAACCTCTCACTAATCTTCTCTATAAGTACCTTTTCTGGAGATAATGGGAAATCGCCAGGACATCCAGGACTCTGTAAGAGCAGCACCAGTTCATATAGCAACTTGTGGGCATTACTGCCCAGTGCCGGGACAAGGTCATCCAGTGCCCAGGGCGAAGATGTCAAACTGCGCCCCCACACCAGGTGGAGTGCAGTTTGTAGAGACACATGCAGCAAGTATCATCTAAACATATGTAACAGATAAATTAAATAGCAGGAGGAGTTAGCTCTCTTATTGTTCAGCTGGTGGGTGGAAGAAAAAAAAATGAACAGATTCTTCCCATCCACACAAGTGAGGTGAATAGAGGAATTCTCCCCATTGTGCCATTGTATTCTAACAGTGGGACTCCACACTGTCAGAATACACTGATCAGGGGCTGCAGCGATTTGACTTTGGCCACTGATCGAATGAAAGTTTTCTAGTATGACTGTTTGACAGAAGTCAATCTATCATTCAATTTCTCTCTAACAGGAAGGGGGAGGGCCGCACACAGATTTACATTTTGACACTCCATGCTGATCTGGTTGAATTTCAATCTGTCTGTGCCCACCTGTAGCCAGGAGTCCAGCTGCGCTTGTCTGGCATAGAGACATTTGTGCCCATTAAGTGCTGTGGAGGATTCTCTCTAGTGTTAGCTTGTTAAATCAGAATGGATCTGTGCAGGAGTGATGCCTTGTGGGACTTGTAAATGTAATCAGACTTTGCTGGGGAAGGACTCCATTTCCCACCAGGTTGTGCTGCAGAGAGTGCTCTTTGGAGGAAACAGTGCCTTGTGGGAGAACTTATTTAAATCTAGGGAGGACCTTGTTGCGGCCTCTTTGGATGACGTGATCGATCAGCAAGCACCCTGTATGCTTTTACGGCGGGATCGTGGCCTGGGGCCTACTTCCAATGATCCAGCAGGCTGAATTTTTACAGTGTCCCAGCGAGCTGTGGTGTTCCAGTGTTCCAGTGGGTGATCTGCAAAGCCAGCTTACTGTCAGCGTAATGGGGAAGGAAAAAGAAAAGAAAGAGGGGAAGGAAAGAACAGCAATAACAAAATCAGAAAGACAGACATGGGGCCATGGGATGCGTCTCTCATATCCGTGGGCCATATGGACAAGAGGAAAAGAGAGTAGAGTTGGGTTATGTAATGTGAGGCATAGTGACAAAACAATGACAATTTGTGGATATGATGGGATGAATCTGTGAAGTGTGAAGATAATATAAAAGAGTTAAAGTGAAAAAAATGAAAAAATGTAAAAAATAAAACAAAATTGTAATAAATATATGTATATAAATGTATATAAATGTGTAGTGCATGATTCAGATCTGGTAAAACCAGAAAAGTGACAAAAAAATAAAAAATAAAAAGAGAAGGTAGGAACCAAAAACAAAAAAACGAATAAAAAAATAATAAATAAATAAGGGGGAGCAGGGGAAGGGAAAAGGGGAAAAAGGGGAAACATGGACCGTAAAGATTTCAAATATAAAGAAATTGGAAGGCCCAAGAATAAATGGGTGCATGTGCTTACGCGGGTGTGTTAATACATATTAGGCCTTAAACATCCCTGTTAAGGGATGGTGGTCTTGTTTACAAAGGAGATTATAGCTAATGCACTCATTTAGACCTGGAGACTTTGTCGCTTGTAGGGTGACTATCCACTTGGTTTCAAGTCTCAGGAGTTGGGAGTCTATTTCACCCCCCCCCCCATCTGATGCCAGATAATGCTCCAATGCAAAAAACCTCATTACAGATAAATCAAAGTTATGGTAGATACCCACGTCCGCTGACTCAAGTTTGCCATTTTGTAGCAAATAGACGTGGTCCTTGACCCTCTTCCAAAATGGTGTGCGGGTTTTGCCAATATAAAAAGCTTGGCAATTACACATCATAATATATACTACTCCTATAGTGAGAAAACACAAACAAGAGGGGCGCACCGACCTTGTGCCATACCATTAAAAAGTTTATTAAAATAATAAAGATAAAATCCATATACTCACATACTCATGAACAAGACCTCAGCAGAGGGACTGGATGGTGTCCATAAGGCTAGGCTGACGTGTTTCCAGGGCAATCCCTCTTCATCAGAGAGGGTTTGCCCTGGAAACACGTCAGCCTAGCCTTATGGACACCATCCAGTCCCTCTGCTGAGGTCTTGTTCATCTACTCCATCGGAGATGTTCCTACTTTTAATGCTTTGTTACCCGCTCCGTTTGTGAGTATATGGATTTTATTTTTTTTTTTTATTTTAATCAACTTTTTAATGGTATGGCACAAGGTCGGTGCGGCCCTCTTGTTTGTGTTTTCTCTCTAGTATATTTGGATTCCCATGATCCTGAAGAGGGCAGCAAGACTAGCATGTGCTGAGTAGTACCATTCTTACTGAGACTTCATATTGAATTTAGTGCTCCTGCTATACTGTGTACCATCTGGTAGAGGTTCCCTGAGCGCAGGAGATTATTGGTTTACTCCTATAGTGAAGCAGTCTATATGGTGTGAGGGGAACCATTTGGATCCATTGGGTAATACTATAAATCTCCCCTCCTGGATCCATTCGCAATATTCACATTCCCCTCATCGATATGTACCACCTCTAGTGGTATCTCGTTTTTTCATGATTTTGGGCAGATGACTCTTTGTGAGGTGGTCCTTTAAGGATTTAGCCCTTCTGAATGTAATTGTTGGTTTTTGGGTGATGTACTTAGCTACCAAGGCATCATCCGTAAGGAGATGCCAGTGGCGGGCAAGCACGTCGCGTATGAGAACATGTTGTTGTGAGTAGCGAGTGATCAACCTAGTTGGTTGCTGCTCTAGTTGCTGTTTGTTTGAGTGTATCAAGGAATGTCTATTCTTTTGTTTAGCCTTCTTATTGGCTTTTTTGAGGCACGTTCTAGTGTAACCCTGTTTCAAAAGCCCAGAGCGCTGTTCGTCTGCCCTCTTAATGAAATCTTCCTCATTAGAACAACTGTGTTTTAACCTCAGGTACTGTCCATAGGGGATGCTGTGAACCAATGATTTCGGATGGGCACTGGTAGCATGTAATATTGTATTTGCTGATGAGGGCTTCCTAAATAAGTCAGAGGATAGGTTGCCCAGTCCATCAGTCACAATCTGTATATCTAGAAATGTCATCCTCTTTTGACTACATTCCTTGGTAAATTTTAGGTTAAAGTAATTTTTGCCAATTGTTCTCATGAAAGAGTGGAGTTCCTCCAAAGTGCCATCCCAAATCATGAGGATATTGTCGATGTACCTGTGCCACGAAATAATGTGGCACAGGCCCATCGACGAGTCCTCACCAGAGCAGGGAGTGGTAAATACTGTTTAAGTGTCTGCCCCTTTTTACTCATAAAAATCATCAAGGTTAATCTTGTGTAAAGTTTCCTTTTTGAGTCTCTGATTAATTTAACATTGTTAAACATTGAGCTGTGATCTTTTTCAAATGTTGCCCTTTCATATAAAGTACGAGATAAGTAAATACTTTACACTCAAATTTTTGTGTGGTGTCCATTACTACAATGGTGTTAACTTTAATGGAATCTTGCAATATGAGTGAACCCAAAGTGTCAGGGGTGGTGGAGGACTCTCAGAGTGGGGAAGGCCAAGGGAGAATTAAATTTCTAAGCAACCCTCAAGGGGGAAGCGCTATATTTGGGGACTTGTCCGGGATTCCCCCTACAGTGAACCCCAGAATGTCTGAAGAAACCCCCTGGATCAGATGGACTCAGTTGCCATCACTAAGTGGGTCCGTGAAGAAGGGAGTCAGCTAGAGATGTCCAGTGTCCTGAAGCTACCAGGTGTACTGAATGGGATGTGTGACTGATGCCGAAGGGGGCCTTTCCAAAGCAGGGGTCCTATGTCGTGGCTCTGAAGACAGAGTATGAGGAGGATAACACCTATGTTCTAGTGGAATGGCGGGAAAGTGTTCCAGCAGGCCTCCAGGAGGAAATCGTGACCCTGATAGAAGGATTGGAGGCTCATATTATACCTTTACAATACATTTTTATGCGAGGGTCTGGATCTGGCCATGAACAACAAGTATTTTTGTTACAGTAGAGTGTACTATGCCCAAACTAAAGGGGTTGCTATGGGGGGAAAATATGCCCCAAGTATAGCAAATGTGTTTATGAGCAAATAGGAGGAGGAACAGATTTACAGCAAAGACAGACCCCAGCTCAGATTTTACAAACGGTATATTGATGATATTATTCTGATTTGGAGAGGCACTGAAACCGAATTAAGAGAATTTATGGACAAAATCAACTTAAACAAGTATGGAATTGGGTTTTCAGAAAGCTGGAACCAAAGGAGCATCGATTATCTGGACCTGCAAATACTCAAAAAGGACAACAGACTACATACTAGAACCTTCTTTAAACAAACCAGTCGGAATGGATACATTCCGACCAGGAGTTGCCACCATCCAATGTGGATTAATAATGTCCCAAAAGGACAACTGATGAGGATTAGGAGGAACTGCAATCATGAAAAGGATTTTGACAAACAAGTGAGCATTTTAATTAACAGATATGTAGATAAAGTTTACAGGAAAAAAGAATTGGAGAGACTTATAGAGAAAGTGAAGAATATGAACAGAGACAAGCTTCTAGGAGACAAGCAAAGAAAGAGACATGAAAACATGGAGTTTGCCTTTCTAACAGGTTTTAATAGGCAGTATAAAAGAGTAGAAAAAATAATCAAGAAATATTGGACTATTTTAAAATCAGATAGACCACTATGTTGCCATCCAAACCAAATTTCATTTATCGTAAGGTTCCTTCTTTAGGAAACAGATTGGTTCATAATGTAGTTGACCCTCCGAGAAACATTAAACTGTTTCCTAATAGGAAAGGGTTTTGCAGATCCCAGAAGTGCCTACCCTGTAGAAAAAGTATGAAACAACCCAGGAAAAAGTAACTTTTCAAATCCACCTCCACTGGCCCGAGAATATAAGATCAACCAACTCATCACGTGTACCAGTACCCATGTTGCTTATGTTATTGAGTGCCCTTGTCAATACCAGTAGGTGGGAAGAACCACGAGACCCCTGTTTGTGAGAATCAGGGAGCATATGAACAACATTAGAAAAGGATATAGGAAACATAGTTTATCAAGGCACTTCAGAGAAGTCCATAATCGAGATGCCTCCCATATGACATTTATCGCCATAGATCATGTGAAAGGACACTGGTGTGGTGATAATAAGAGAATAATGATTTCAAAAAACACAAAAAAATGGATCTATACGTTGAACTCTTTACAGCCAGAAGGCCTGAATATTGACATTGACCTCAACTGCTTTTTATCAAATTACTGACGGACCAGATGTCCTATAGTCTGCTTTTTTATTATATAAGAGACACACTAATTTCTATCCGCTCCGCACGTGTTAACCTCAGCGACATATCAATGGCTGTAAACAAAGAGAAACTTGTAAATAACTCATGAAAGAATAAAGTTATGTTAAAACCAAGCACACCATTGTTTTTCTTGTGAAATTCCCAATAAGTTTGATGTGTCACATGACCCTCTTCCTATTGAAAAAACAAAAGTTGGATTCAAAATGGCTGACTTCAAAATGGCCACCATGGTCACCACCCATCTTGAAAAGTTTCCCCCCTCACATATACTAATGTGCCACAAACAGGAAGTTAATATCACCAACCATTCCCATTTTATTAAGGTGTATCCATATAAATGGCCCACCCTGTACAATTTTCAATATAATTTTATATACAAGTACACAGTCTTTTTAATACAGTTCTAATATTTCCTTCTACCTCTTTTTACAAAAAATATTTTATTCACTGCCCCCGATATTCTCTTCTATATGCCCCTTTTTAGACAAGCACATTATTACTTCCCTTTTTAGATAATTTATTTTCTTTAAATTTTTCATTACTTTCCTTTTTGCCCCATTTTTTGAACTAATAGGAAGTATTGGCAATACAATGCGGAGCGCTTACTAAGGGGGTCTGTTCAGGTGGGTTTTTAGTAGGTTTTAATGGTTTCATGTATTATAGAGCCAAATAAAGTTGATAGGAATGCATATGATAAATACATGTTAACCTGTATGCCTTTGTTTGTGAGGAGGATGATGATTGGACTACCGAGACCAATAACAAACATGGCCGCGGTCATGTGATCTCCGGTTGCCAGGATACGTCAGGGTATATACAACCGGAGGGTGCAGCAAGATGGCGTCGCCACCAATGACGTCTGATGACAAAACGCATAAGTTGGAGCCAGTACGTCATTGGGTAACTTCCGGTTAGGTTCCGCTGGAACGCACACGAGCGGACTTCCTGGCACACAATCTGACTTCTCTTACTGTGAGTAACTGAGAACCTATTGCATCATCATATGGTATTACACCAAGGAAGTTTCTTTTCATTACTTACATGAGGATTAACCCTACCAATAGAAGAGCTGGATCATCTCTTTGATAATACACCATCATAGCTGCGGCACCATCCATGGGGTGGAAGGAGCGGCTGGCTAACGAGCCTACATGAGTAAAGCATAACGTTTTTATGTTGGAGATGGTGTAAGGTTGTGAGACACTTATTTAATTTCATCACTCACAGATTTGATTTGATCACGGATTGTTTATTTATAGCACTTGCACTTTATTTTAGCAGATCTGGGATTTCACATCTGCCATTCCTTGTTCACAGGGCTTTAAGAGATGTATATGTGGTTATAGCACCTTATAAGCAGAATTTGTTTATTTTGTATTGTGTAGTTTACACTTTATCAGTTTATTTATTGATTGGTTTATAGAACACGGATTAATTATATTACAGCACTTTTGCACCTTTGTGCAATTTCTTTGTACTGTTTTGCACTTTATATCAAGCAGCAGCGCCATACCCACTACTTCTGGTTTCATTTTAATTTTAACACCTGGTTTCCGAGTGTTTATGTGGGGGGCAGCAGCTAATAGATATTCACTTTATGTATTTAATTTGACACTTTATAAATGGTTTCAACATATTCTCACATTAACTCCTTCCATTTGCGCGGTACTACCCCCTCTGTCTTGTTTCTACTGAAGTCACTTCTTCATGTGAACAGGAGAAAGACAATACCTTTGCCCCTGATACAGAAGTTATCTCCCATCCTGAGTTGGAAATTGATAAAGCATCTCCTTCTTTGAGTAATCTTCAGGAGAGCACTACTTCTCATCTGGACCCTAATTCACCTATTCGTCTTCGAAGAAACATCCACCCACCCCGAAGATTGACTTATGACACCCTGGGAGAAAGTTCTGATAGACTGATTCCTACAATTCAAAGAACGGGTTCTAACCCAGCCCTTGTTATGCCGAATTCGGCTGGGAGCGTTCTCCCTCTAACCCCTGACACTATTGGGTGGGACATGGCTATTGCCCTGGCCTGTCAGAAAACTGATTATGAACTCACTGACAATTAACCTTGTGGGTTTTTTAGGTTACCAAGCCCTGAGTATTTGGGGACCAAATATTTTAAGTGGGGGGAGAGTGTAGCCAGGAGTCCAGCTATGCTTTTCTGGCATAGAGGTATTTGTGCCCATTAAGTGCTGTGGAGGATTCCCCCTAGTGTTAGATTATTAGATTACAATGGATCAGTGCAGGAGTGATGCCTTGTGGGACTTGTAGTGTGACAGAGGGAAAATGTAATCAGACTCTGCTGTGGAAGGACTCCATTTCCCATCAGGCTGTGCTGCAGAGAATGTTCTTGGGAGGAAACAGTGCCTTGTGGGAGAACTTATTTAAATCAAGGGAGAAGCTTGTTGCAGCCTCTTTGGATGGCGTGATCGATCAGCAAGGACCATTGGCACATTGGCAGTGAAGGGAGTAACCTGTAGGGGGCAATCTACTGGTTAACTGTGTTCCCTAGGCGTGTTCTAACTGTGAGGGGGCTGTGCTACCAGGGGCATAAGAGATCTAACTGATCCCAGTGACAGGGATCAGTAGATATCTTACATGCCCACTGACAGAGCGGGGAACCGCCATGTTTACATCGGTGGTTCCCCGTTCTTTCTCTCTGCCAGGTCATCACGGCTCACCGGCGGACATCGGGTCTGCCTGAGCCGCGGGCACACTCCTGCAGAGTGCGGCGGGCACGAGAGCGTGCTGGCACGTTCCTGCCCGCCAGCTGCGCACTCGCAAGCCGCAGTTTGTAGACGGCGATTCACGTTACGCTGCCACAGTGCAGTAGTAAATGTACGCGAGCCGGTCGGGAACCGGTTAAAGTTGTTATTGGGTACATTACATTAATGCAGAGTTTTCTCTATAGAGTCTTTAATGTAAAGTTTTCGTTTCTTTGAGTTGATTTGTTTTTTTTTCTATGTTTTTTAAACAATTTAAGAAACCTTAAAAAGAAAAACGTAATTTTCTTTCAAGATCAAATTAATATTATTTTGATCTGTTGTCGCGGGTGCCATAGGCCGGTGCCTACTCTGTCTACTGGGTGATTTGAGAAGCCAGTCTTCCCCAGACCTCCTGAATGGGAGGAAAGTGATGTAGATGAATTTCTGATCCTCCTAGGCCTGCTACTGGGGGAGGGTAACTGTGTGCCTGGATGGAAGCCAATGTAGCGCAACCCTCCCCGAACCCATCCACCCCCCCCCCCGCTCCCCCGGGAGGGCCGTTGGAAGATGACTGTTCACAAAGGTTGCCCTGACCTTGCAAGTTTTCCGATACCTCTGACACACTGGGTTAGGACATAATTAAAAGTGGGAATGCAGTTACACAGACACCAGACTGTTGCAAAGTAAGTAAATATTTTCTTAAGATTCTTGAAGCAGATAAGAACAAGAATGGCTTAGGCAAATATATTTAAGTGTTAAGCTCTTAAGCCTAGGACACACAGGCTAAATGTCGGGAGACATCGGCCGGTTCAATAAAAACAGTCTGACATTCAGCCTGTGTGTATGGCATCCGGTCAGACAGAAGAAGCCATTTGGCCAGCTTCTGTCGGACGAGCATGTTGGAAGACCAGCAGCCAACTGGCTCCCAATCAGTTCTTGCACGCGCACGACGGGGGGGGGGGGGGGCTTGCCCCGTCAAAACTCAACAGCACAACAGGGGACATCACTCTGCAGATGTTGTATCATTAATACAGTGGAGGAGTTGTCCATTTTTTTTTGTTCAACCCTCTGGGTTGATAGAAGACCAACTATTGGTGTGTTCCAGGCTTTAATCTTGTTAAATAGGCAAAGGGTATGCAATGCAAAAGAAAATCACAATAAGTCAAACAGTATTAATCAGTAGGTCCTAAAAGAACCTATGACCCCTGGGTATAAAAGAGAAGAGAGGCTCCCTTCAAATCCTGGTGTCATGGGCCCAACAAGTTTGGTTGGTATAAAACAACATTTTACAAGAAATGCAATAATTAATCTCTGAGTAGAGTTCACCTTAATGTTCACAGATATTATGCACAGATTCCTTCTTGTGGGACCAGAAGAGAAGAGAGGAGGAGTCCTTGTGATGTAGATGTTCAGAGTCTTCAAGTAGGTCAACAAGGACTGCCGTGCAATGACGACCAGCAACAGAAAATAGCATGTGCAAAGTGTTTCCTTTTTGAGGCTTTAATGTTAAGAGAGGGGATAAAGGTGTCTGCATGCAGTGTCTTTGTGAGGTGTACACAGGGTGGGCTTCTGCGAGCTCGCCAATCCTGATGACAACAAGGCTCAAGGAAATAGGATGTCCTAGAACAGGCTCTTGAAGAATCTGCAACCAGTGAAGGGTGCCTGGCCGTGCACTTAGTGACCTTGGGATTCTGCTGTAACTGTACTCATGACAATGAGAGTGGCCCCCCACAGTCACTGGGCCAACAGGGAGCTCACTCGCTTGTGGCTCTCCACACCGCCTAAGCCACTGTGCCTGCTCACATTCCTGGGAGCGGCCCGGTCCCTGCTCTCAGCTGAACGCCGTGGTCTTAAGAGAAACACTCCTCCCCGGACCAGGCTATTTGTGTCCTCAACCACCATTCTTCCCACTCTCCCAGCAGGCTGGAACTTGTAGTCTGCAGGAGTCTGGCTCCAAAGCATATCTTGGCTCCTCGGACCATGTATCCCACAATCCCCTGCTCTCAGCTGTGGTCTCTACTCTGCATTCAGAAGGTGATGACACAATGTCCAGACTGAACCCATGAGGGGAACAGGCTCATTGCAGCTGGTGTTGCAGAATGTCTCACAATGACAAAGGGAAAGTTAGCCAGCAGCTGGCTACACCTAGTATGCTGAACAAGGGGATCAAAGCACCCCAGAGGAACATTTGTCTGATTGGGGTACATGAGAACCTGGGTGAAGCTTGGTCATTGACTAAAGTATGGTGGCCTCTGCCCAATAAGTCAGTAGCTGAAGATCCTAATGTGTCAGGATCTGGATTTAAACCCAGGCCCTCTGCACTGTTTGTCTGTGGCTCTTCACACTGTGCCACCTGAAATGCTGAACAACTTTCTGTCTGGCCCCAATAGAATTTTTGGGGGCCTCATATTTTTTTTTCTGTGGTCCCTCTTAAAATTCACACCAGACCTGAAGGGCCTGATACGAATTATGAGGGACCCCCAAACTTTAATTTTCTAAACTATCCTGGCCACTTTGTTTACATGGCTGGAAATTCCCAGTCAATAAATGAGTGGATCCAGGGACGTCACTGGTTGGTAAGGACGTGGCAGATGCAGGCACAACCTTGACAGTGGAGAAAGGAAGCTGTACAATGTAGTAGTGGGAGAAAAACCCTCTACTTTATATGATATTCAGCACCTTCTAAACATGCTGAAAGTCCAGCGTTCAGACAAATGCCTGAACAAAGTTTGGTCCAAACCGGTGGAACCACAAGCTTATCTCTACCCTCAAGTGTATTATAATCAGGAGCTGCATTTAGAGAATATTGGGTTGGTTTAAGGTTCTTCAGGAGTGAAGACTGTAAGTACTTTCGGTCTCCTCATCTGGAGTCTGCCTGTCCATGGGTGCCCTGTGCCCTAGCCCTGTCTGCCAGGAGTCAATAAACTTAATTTCTTGCATCTAAAAGTGACTGGCGTCCATCTGTACACATTGCTCCACTATGACTACACCCTGAGGGGAAATGCTAGCCCACGCTGTTCCTCGGAGTCCCACAGACCTTTGGGGGTCAGGGTGTGCTACACTACCTAAAATACATTCACTAAAGGGTTAAAATCTACTTTAAGGCCCTTGCGCATGGAGTAGTCATTCCTCCTGGCATTTTAGTGCACCCTTAAAGGACAGATACAGCATCCATGTATAATTTTCCTGTCATGGGTGCCTGGCTTACACTCCACTACCCTAGCATTTCTAAGATCCTCACACCTGTACGCTTGGGGAGTCATGTATCCTGAGCCCGACACCTAGCACACAGCTCCCACCTCCCCACAACCCCAGTGTGCTAAGTGCCAGGCAATCTGACCCCCTGCTTTGGCCATTAAGTGGAATCTCTACTGCTGGCCACAGACTTCTTCCCCTAGGTGCCAGAGTTCTAGTGGATATGGCACATTGTTCTTCCCATGCCAGAGACAAAGAGCTCATCCTGGCCATGCTCCTGATGTGACTGTGCAGGAGGGGGGACAAAGCATTTTGTCATGGAAATTAGATTTTAAGCATCAGGCTGCTTACAGTATGCTGTGGGATCATGCCTTAGCCCAGGTATATTTACCCAAGCAAGGGGACAAGTGTCAGAGTTACTCTTCCTCGTGATAGCACTCATTGTGTTGGCCTGAAGTTGTGCCCAGGACACTTAGGTCCTCTAAAATTTCCCCCAGGACCCAGTGACCCGCCTGTGAGAGATCCTTGCTTCAACCCTTGTAGTGCCTTGGATCAATGCTTGTGCTGTTGTTAACCCTTGCTGACCAGATTGTCACCTTAACATGGTTCTAAAGCCTAAACATTTTATTGTATTGTATTTCTTGCATTAATGTAATGTTTAGGTATCAGTATCCCCCTCACCCCCCTTATACTTACCTAAACCATTCATTCGATCCAACGCTGTGCATGTTTGCAGCTCTTCTCTCCCCTCACTTCCAGGTCTCACTGGCTTTTCTGGGGCACCGGGAGCCAATGGCTCGAATGGCTGTCAATCAAAACCAGCGACAAGGGAATGGGGGGACAGGGCCAAGTCCCTCTGTCTGTGTCAATGGATGCAGGAGCAAATCTCAGGAACCGACAATCACAAGTTGTTCTCATGGGAAGCCGCTTCCCGTGGTGGCACTGGACATAGAGGAGGATCCAGGAGGGCCACCGGGGGACCCAAGAAGGGGCTGCTCTTGTTATTTAAAGATAAACAGCTTTACAGTGACTTTATCCTTTGCTGCACCTGGGTCAATGACCTGTGACCTTGGACTCGAACCTTTTCAGCTCCAATTATTGCCTGGGGACGTGGACTTATCCCTTTGGGTGCCTGTGTTCTGCCCTGTAATTTTGCCCCTACAATTATACCCAAATTATTTCCCTGAGGATCTACCCTAGCCCAGCCCTCTGATTGCTGAACCCTTTAAAAGGGAAACTTTTGTTCCAAGGACACCTAATCTACCCTATGTCTTTCCGTTAGCTGTGTTTTACCCATGCCTTTGTCACAATTCTCATTGGACAGGTTCCTGGAAATGGCAAAATGTAAGCTGTGTGCTGTAGTAATTGCCAGATGGGATTCTATGGCAGTTTATTGCTGACTCCAGGTAAACCAGGGCACTCAAAAAATGCAATCTAGCCCATTGTAGGGGCATAGTCTCATAGGGTTTTAAGGTCTCGGTTATCCTAGAAGGCATATTTAGGCTAGGTGATGTCATCCACACCTCTCAGAAGTGTGAGAAGTTGGGACCAGCTAGAAACCAGTATCACAAGTCACATGCCTGATGAAGGGGATCCTGCATAGGCCTGAAATGTTGCACTTTACCGTTGTGATGTGATCACCTGAATAAAAGTTCAGACAGTATTTTAAAGATCTGCGGTGTGTTGGCGATATACTATATACTTTGGGTTAAGGTGCAGCATCCAGGCTCACTGTAGGCAGCCTGTTAAAGTCTATGGCAGGTTGCGGCTGGACAAGATTCAACACTGTTCCTCCTCCTTCTGCCCCCAGGCACTATGTAATTTTTTTAATCCCACTGACCACCAATACCCATGGCATTGTCTGCGTGCACTGGCCACAGTCCGGCCCCCTAAAGTCTAAAGGAGAGTAAACTCGCCCTTTGGTTAGAAATTTTGGAGACCCCTGCTCTAATGTGTTAAATTATCCACCGAGATACCTGTAGGCGGTGTCTACATACCAGGGGTACCATGCTCCACATTTGGTTGGATTGCCCTCCTATACAGAAATTCTGGCAACAGATCTTCCAATTATACTGCAAACTGATGGTGACCTCTCTCTCTCCTTCACCGGAGATAACTCTCCTATCCATGCTCCCTGCAACGTTCAAGTCCATTAAAAAAGATGTATTGCGTCACTTTTTGGCCGCTGCCAGAATGGTGATTTCCACGTCACTGGAGATCGAAGACTCTACCTTCCCTGGGGGAATGGGCTACTGAGGTAGATCGTATTGGGGGCCTTGAACGTCTGTTGCAGGGTTTCTCAACCAGGGTTCCGTGGAACCCTAGGTTCCTCCAGAAGTTGCTAGGGATTCCTTGAGCAATGGGCAATTTCTGCCTCTCAGATAAGTTTCCACTAAAACCATTAATCTTTTTAGCTATCTAAGATGGTGGGTCTTCCCAATGGCCACAAAAATAAAGAGTATTTTTTGCACTGACCATCACTCTAATGTATCATGAATTTTAGATATATTCATTTTAGCAGGGGTTCCTTGAGGCCGGAAAGATATTTTAAGGGTGTTGAAAAGGTTGAGAAAAGCTGGTCTGTTGGCTCAGGAATCTCATAAGGATGAACAGTTCTCTCTCACTTGGACTTCATGGTCCATGTTCCGCTACTCATCGGAATTCATTTTCTGGGCAGAGGTTGGTCTGGGCAACACCACCTCATGAACATGTTGGAGCGACTCTTGTTCGTACTCTTCTTGCTTCCTTTGCTTTATCTTTACTCCTCCCTATGTTTATATGTACCCTTAAGAATTTATTGAGCACCTACTTTTGGTACTTTTGTGATCCTTACACCTGACCTCTTTACAACATAACTGGTTTTCAGAATACGTTTGGTAAAGTACTATATGAAGTTTACTTACGATCTTTGCATTTGAGTTGTGAGGGTTCTGTTTTTCTCTATGATATACCTAATTTTATTGCTCTAACCCAGCCTTTCTCAATCTTTGCAACACCGAGGAACCCTTGAAATAATTCTCTGGTCTCGGGGAACCCTGGATAAAAATTAAAAATCTACAACTCATGATACATTAGTGTGATGGTCAATGGGAAGAATGCTCCTTACACTTGTGGTCATTGGGAAGAATTACCCCCTTACAGATAGCTAAAAAAGATCAATGGTGTCATTAGGAATTTATCTGAGAGGTAGAAATTGATCATTGCTCAAGGAACCCCTAACAACCTCTGGAGGAACCCTAGGGTTCCACAGAACCCTGGTTGAGAAACCCTGCTATAACCATTGTCTATAGCTACATAAAATGCACAAGTTACAATCCTATATTTCTGTAACCTCCTTGTACTTATGGTTTTTTTTTTTTTTTTGTATGTGCATACTACTGCTGATGATACTTTTTTTTTGTATGCCAATTGCACTGTCTACCTTGTTTCTTTCAATAAAATAAGATTGAACTAAATTAGAAATATGCTTTCCTTAAAATGGGATACATAATACTTTAAAACCTTTTTTAAAACTATTTTTTACAGCATGATAAAAACGGTGGTCTTAAAGAAAAGGTATTGAGTTAAAGTGGAGTTCCACCCAAAAGTGGAACTTCCACTTTAAGGGAAGGTGACCCCCTGACGTGCCATAATTTGCATGTCATTTTTTTGGGGGGGGACCGTGGACCCTGTTTTCACAGGGTCCACTTCCTCCCCTGACGTCGAGGAGCCGGAAGGAAGTTCACCTTCCCTCCCTCCCACCCGGCGATCTTCTGGGGCACGTCACAGGTCCCAGACGATGCGCCGAGCCATTCACCAGCCGCAGCGTGACTCACGCATGCACAGTGAGGTGCCCACACCTATGATGCCGGCGCCACTGAGGGGAGGGGGAGACGAGCGAGCCCTGGGGCGGCCGCATCGCTGGAACAAGGGACCGGTGAGTGGCCGAATATTAAAAGTCAGCACCTACACTTTTGGTAGCTGCTGACTTTTAACAGGGTGGAACTCCGCATTAAAGGTCCCATTATTGTCTGGGTTATGCTATATACTTAAATAATAAAAATAAATAAATAAAAATAGTAAAAGATCCAGTAGATCGCAAATATCTGCTACAAATCCAGTATTTAATGGTATAAAACAATTACAATAAACTTATTCATTGCATGGTGGTAATGGCCAGGGCTTGGAATGGGATGTCCAACAAACATATAGATGTACAAAAAACTTTTGGTCCTATAGCAGGGCTTCTCAACCACGGTTCCGTGGAGCCCTAGGGTTCCTCCAGAGGTTGCTAGGGGTTCCTTGAGCAATGGTCAATTTCTACCTCTCAGATAAATTCCCAATGACATCATTGATTTTTTTTAGCTATCTGTAAGGGGGTAATTCTTCCCATTGACCACAAGTGTAAGGAGCATTCTTCCCATTGACCATCACACTAATGTATCATGAGTTATAGATTTTTAATTTTTAGCAAGGGGTTCCCCGAGACCGGAGAATTATTTCAAGGGTTCCTCGGTGTTAAAAAGGTTGAGAAAGGTTGCCATATAGTATATTTTGTTGGCTTTTATTAGGTAAGGGGCTGGTATTTATTTATATATCTTAAATATTTAAAACCGTTGTTATAAAGTGAACTTAATGAGCAGTGACAGGGAAGGTACAAATTACGGATGAATGGTGTACTTGGTGTCATGGCGGAGGTGGCAGCTGGCAATCACCTCAATACACCGAAGGCTTGAAGAGAGCAGTTGAGAGCGCAATACAATAACACGGCTAATGACGCCCTCCGTGACCTCGCCAGCATCAGCCAAATTATCCTCATTAATTAATCTCTTCCCTGCTGGATCCAGAGACACCAACAAGTGTCCTAATGATGCTGGTGGTGACATTAGAGGAAGAGCGTCTGGGACTTCCCCCGAGGGACACCACCTGGAGGTTATCAAGAAACTGTAACTTTGAGAGCAGAACATTCCCGGGAGATTTCATTATCTACTGTGCAAAAAAGTACAACATTCAACAGTTATAACGAACTTTATTTTATTTTCCCGGAAAGCAAAATTAGCACGACAGTCCCTAGAGCACAGTGAAGGTCTCCTTCCAACCAAAACTGTAGAGCTTATCTGGAGTTTTAAGATGGCATTATTATTATTATTATATTGTGTAGTTAATACCAGAAAATAATGTAAAATAATTTAAAATACATTGTAATGTGAATAAAAGAGTATTCCTTTTATATATTGTGAAGTTAATACTAGAATATAATATATAATAATATAACATATACTTTGATATGAATAAAATATTAATTCCTTTATATATTGTGTAGCTAGCTAATACTAGAGCATAATGCAAAAATAAAAAACATACTGTATAATTTAATATGAATAAAATATTTCTATATTGTGTAGTTAATACTAGAATATATTTTACAATAATAATACTATATACTGTATAATATAATATTAATAAAATATTTTTACCTTTATATATTGTGTAGTTAGTACTGAAATATAATTTAAAATAATGTAATATGAAAAAATATTATTCCCATTGTACAGTATATTGTGTAGTTAATAATATAATACAATGCAAAATATTAAAACATATAATTTAATATCATTAAAATGTTATTTCCTTTATACATTGTGTAGTTAATGCTAGAAGATAATGTATAATAATAGAACACATCATTTAATATCAATAAAATATTATTTCCTCTATATATTGTGTAGTTAGTATTGAAATATAATTTAAAATAATGTAATATGAAAAAATATTATTCCCATTGTACAGTATATTGTGCAGTTATTTCCGTTATACATTGTGTAGTTAATACTAGAATATAATGTATAATAATAAAACACATAATTTAATATTAGTAAAATATTATTTCCTTTATATACTGTGTAGTTAGTACTGAAATATAATTTAAAATAATGTAATATGAAAATATATTATTCCCATTGTACAGTATATTGTGCAGTTAATAATATAATATAATGCAAAATATTAAAACATATAATTTAATATCATTAAAATGTTATTTCCGGAGTGCGCATGCGCGGGCGATCAAAGATGGCCGCATGAGACGGGACCTCCGCAGCACCTGAGAAGCCCGGAGCCAATTGCACCGCCCAGAGCCCCGATAGCCGCCCATCTTGCACACCACAGGACCCCTGAGCACACCGGGCTCCCCTGCATATGTCCAGGGGCCCGGTGCGGAGAGACCTTGACCCGCAATTTCAATCGGTGGAACCGACCGGGTGTACCAAGATGGCCGCCGCATCCACGAGGCAGACACCAGAAGGAAAGCAAGTGATGGCACCAGCATCCCTAACTTTCACACCACAGCCCCAGAGAGACTCTGTACAGGGCCTCAGCCCCTCTCCAACATCCACAGAATCCCTTCGGGGCAGGGAGTTTGGATTCTCAGCAGGCTCTCCCTCAGGCCTACCGCAATCCCCTTACCAGGACATTACCATCCTCAATACCCCTATTCAGGACCTCCCTCTCCCCCAGGGGATCTCTACCAGAAATGAGCTGAATTGCTGGATAGGGGTCTGACCACCACTACAGCCAAAAAAATGGGAGGAAATGAAAGCAAATTTTCAGAATCTGGGGGTCCGCATGGAGGCCATAGAAAATAAACTGGATATGACAGTTTCCAAACAGAATTCTGACCATATCCAAGTGCTTCAAGAGCGTTTAGAAACTGCTCTCTCAAGAATAGACGAATTGGAAAATCGCTCCCGGCGACATAATTTTCGCATCAGAGGGATTCCTGAGTCGTTTACGGACTCCTCCAAAGTGGTCCAGGACATTATCAAAACATTAATTCCAAATATTCCTTCACACCGACTAGAATTGGACAGAGTTCATAGAGCTCTAGGCCCCCCTAGGAAGGACGGCACACCCAAGGACATCATAACCAAACCCCACTTCTTCGCTGTGAAGGAAGAGGTGATGAAACAATCCAGGGTTGCCAACCAGCTATCCTGTCAAGGACACCCTGTCCAGATCTAGTCGGACTTGTCCCAGGCCACTATCCAGCGGAGAAGGTCCCTGAAACCACTTCTCACTGTCCTCGTCTCCAAAAACATAAAATATAGGTGGACATTCCACTTCGCTATCTAATTCCTCTATCAGTCTAAACACCATTCTTTGTCCACTCTCCCAGAAGGTGAGAAAATTCTTCTGCACCTGCAACTCATTCCGCAAGAAGCTGATATGGACACTTCAAGCGGAGGTCATGGATCAACCAAAAGACCCCCCCCCCCCCGGCCAGTCCCCTGACCCCACTCTGGAATAAGTCCAAATCAAAGAAATCCAAGAAAAATGACTTAACCTGAAGGCTAATTTGACACAATAGTTTCTTGTTATACTGGGTCAGCCTTCACGTTAGAGAACCCCTAGGTTTGCCTGAACTGACAGGAGGTCTTTGCGCCTCTCCTTTCCATTTTTGTTATAATTCACCTGAAGGTTTTTCCTTGACTTAAAATGCTTTTTCATTCCAACAGGAACTACAGTCTTCATAGAAATGTAATTTGGTAATTCTGTTGACGTCTGGCTTCCCCTAGGGTTAGATGTTGGTTTGCGCTCTGATTTGAGGGTTTGGGCCCAAGTGGGTCGGTGTTTTCCCGGGGGGGGGGATTGCCCCAGAATTTATGGTGAATTCCAGTGCCTCCCTTCAGGTGGGTGGGGCTCAGGGAGGGGACCCCCATCTGGCTGGACAGAAATCTCCACTATCATCCCCAATTTTGAATGGCTGTTCCTTCCTCGGGTAGTAACAGATGTTGGTTATCAGTTTATAAAACAGTTATAGTTGACCTGAGGAAGAGTCTTACACTTATAAGTTTGTTAAATCCATTTTGGCTTTCTTATTGCCCTCTCTGGTTATGACCCTTTTAACAGCTGTCACATTGTTTTCACGAAGAGAGCATCGACTCTTCTCTATACATATCGGTCACCCCCTCGAGTGGGACACCGCCTGGGTCTCCCACAGGAGGGGCCGGGCCTGAATTGCTTACAAACCCTTTGGGGGGGGGCCCTCCAGTTGCGGACTGAATGGTGGGTCTTTTTCTAATAGACGTGGGCCTTTCCTCCCCGGTTATTGTCAAGCAGGGGAGCAGGGAGGATAGCTCCATGAAATGGTAATGGGATCTCAGTTACCTTCTTTAATACGGGTCCAAACCCCATATTTCAAGTTTGTCTATGTACTGGCTATAGGCTCTTAATACTTTTTCATAGCTTTGATTAGAAATGGGCTCTGGATTCACGGGTGCTACCCATGTGCCTCCTCCTCCTCCTCAGACACCCCGGACTCTGGGGAAGAGGGAGTCTGAACTTAGTTTCAGTCACTCTTAGTGTGTGTCCTCGGGAATCAACCCCCCCCCCCCGGATACATACAAGATTGTAAGATGGCGTTGTACGCATCTTCATACCTTGTTTGGTTTTTTGTTTTTCTTTACTTCCTCTTCTCAGCCCTTTTCTCCTTTCCTCCTTTTTCTATACTTAAGGGAGAGCTAACCCTTTATCTTTTTGCACCCCTTTCTCAGTGGTTCGGAGGTGAGACTGGCAGATTGTTTCCTCAAGGGATGTCCGGAATCACTTACTGGACGACTTCTTCCCTTCTAAGCAAGGTAAGTGACGCACAGATCTATCACTTCCTTACATTGAAACTGGCCACCCATAACGCTCAGGAACTTAATTCCCCGGTTAAACGCCGAAAAATCCTTAATTTTTCAAATCCCAACATATTGATGTAGCACTAATTTAGGAGACGCATTCCCACTTGAGTTCACGCCAAAATTTCTCCACCAACATTTACCAGTTTTCTACCTGGTGGGCACTGAAAGCAAAACTAAGGGAGTAGCTGTTCTATTTTCCAAACAATGCAACTTCTCCTTGAAGGGGGAGTACAAAGACCCTAACGGCAGATTTATCCTAGTAAAGGGGTGGATGAATGGCCATCTATTCTCTTTCATTTCTTAGTACGCTCCTAATAAAGACCAAGCTGACTTCTTCCAAACCATGTTTCAGGCTCTGGACCCCCTTTTAGAGGGGACTCCCATTTTTGGGGGTGACTCAAATGTAGCGTTCAATCAGGGGTTAGATAAATTGAACCCAATGAAACCACGTTTAACTTGCCCTGCAAAAGCTACCCTTAAAATTGCTCACCTCTTACATTCCAGGGGTCTGGCAGATGTCTGGCCGGATGTACACCCTGCAAAAAGGGACTTTACCCATTTCTCAATCCCTCACCAATCCTATTCATGGATTGATCACATTCTGATCCCCTCCTACAAACTCCCACTAGTGCTTAGTTCGCAAATTGTAGACACTCCTATCCCAGACCACTCACTGGATACTATGTCCCTTATATGTGACTCCCAAGGCCACTCTACCTCATATTGGAGACTAAATGAATCCCTTATCAATAACCCAGTAACAGTCACTATCATTGAAAAAGCCTTGAAATTATATTTCTTGTTAAATAACACTGATGAGGTCTCGGCGGAAACGCTCTGGGCGGCCCATAAGGTGTCAATAAGGGGACATTGATCCAGATCGCAACTAATCGCAAAAAAGAACATTCAATATCAATTACGAAACTAGAAGATGCCTATAGATCAGTTAAGGCTAAGCATAAGAATCATCCTTCATCTGTCACCCTCGACCAAATAGACATAATCAGAACTCAATTACACCTTGAGCTTACGACCAAAGCAGAAAAGGAGATCAGTTGGAGCAGAGCCAAGTTTTATTCCCAAAAGGATAAGGTCGGGTCCATGCTGGCTGCCCATTTGACCCCACGGTTCAGAACTCATGCTCTCCCCAAAATTCAAGTCTGGGACCAGGGCCCCACCCTTAATCCTACTACGATCCTCCAAGCCTTTGGAGATTTTTATACCAAACTATATAGTTCCTCCACACATAACCTTAAAGGGGACATTTTCCAGTTTTTAGACTCTCTTCCAATTATTGGATGAGCATAAGGCCTCCCTTGATAGCGCTATTTCGGATACTGAGATTATGGATGTTATCAAACAGCTAAAAAATAGATCAGCCCCTGGTGCTGACGGTTTATCGGCCCCTTACTATAAAACGTTTGCCGCCATTCTAGTTCTACATATGAACAAGTTTTTTTAACTCAAAAGTATTGGGGACACCAATAAATACTGACCTAAACACGTCATTTATCACTGTTATTCCAAAACCAGACAAGAACCCAGAAGAAGTGGGAAACTATAGGCACATTTCTCTTATTAATAATGACCTCAAAATTGTAACGAAAGTATTAGCGAATCGATTAGCATCTCTCATTAACTTATATATCCACAAGGACCAAGTGGGGTTCATCCCAGGGAGACAGGGACCTGACCAGACTAGACGGGCTATTGATATTATATCTATTCTTCAATCTAATTGGTTGGGGGGACCATCACAGCGAGGGATGCTTCTATCCCTTGACATACATAAGGCCTTTGACTTGGTCACCTGGTCCTATATTTTTCAACTCTTGGAGCATTGGGGGTTCGGGGATCGGTTTCTAGGCATTATCCACTCCTTATACTCTTTCCCCAAAGCTTTAATTCGCATTCAGGGCTATTATTCTCCATTGATTAACATAGAAAGGGGTACAAGGCAGGGTTACCCTCTGTCCATCCTAATCTTTGCAATTGCCATCAAGACCCTAGCAGTCGCAATTAGGGAAAACCGCAATATCACATGTGTAGCCTGCGGAACCCAAGTCCACAAATGTGCTCTTTTTGCGGATGATATGCTTCTATTCCTCACTCGCCCAATTACGTCTCTCCCCAACCTCTGCCAGACCCTGGAGACATTCTCTAACCTATTTGGCCTAAAAGTGAATTACAAAAAATCACAAGCCATGAACGTGTCTCTCACACAAGAGACGCTTTTGACCCTAAGGGAGTCATTCAAATTCTCTTGGAGCGAGGGGCGTGGCCAGCGAGCTCCGAGATGGCCGCATAGCTTTGGAGCTCCGCCGTTCAGCCAGGAAACCAGCCAGCAGGCAGCGACTATCCCCTCCATCCACGGCCAGGAAAGCCTCCACGCGCTTCGGATAGCATACAGCATCCGACATGGGGAGAAGAAGAAAGGAGCCGCTGCCCCACCCGAGCAAAATGACCGGCTTCTTCCCCTCACAGATCCAGCAGACCAGGCAAGATGGCGCCCGGCCGGAGGCTGCAACAAACGAAGCGAGCTTCATCTCCGACGCGCAACACAGACGGATGGGGATGGCAGCAAAGCTCCCAACGAGCCCTCGTTCCTCTGCAGCCTCCACACCTACCACCCGCAGCCCAGCCAAGACAAGGCAGCGCACGGCTTCGCCTGAGGAGACGACTGAGGCCTACCTCATGGAGGTAAGCGCGGCTAGGCCGCAGAAGGGTACAGCGAGGAGTGAGTCCCCAGACCCTTTCTCTGCCTATCCCACAACAGGGCAGCCACTTTCTGACATCCTCCTAAAGGACATGTTGACCACGCTGAAGTCCTCCATACAGAGAGATATACTAAGCTCTCTGCAACAATGCCAATCTGACATTAGTGACTTGGGTAACAGGGTGGATTATGTGGAGCAGTATATGGGAGACCAGGCTACATCCTACAACACACTGGTGGATGCCTATAACGCTCAAGCAGAAGAAATTGAATGGATTAAAAACAAATGATCTGATTTAGAGGACAGATCCAGGAGGAACAACCTCAAGCTGAGGGGAGTCCCCGAAACTGTTCAACCACCCCAACTCTTGCAACACGCACAAAACCTCTTCACAGCTCTGGTACCCTCCTTAACCTCATTGGAGATCACCATCGATAGGATCCACAGAATACCTAAACCCTCCTTTATCCCAGACGAGGCACCCAGAGATGTGGTTCTCAGGCTACATTTCTACAAAGCTAAAGAACTCATACTAGCAGCATCCCACAACCCAGAAAACCGCCCGGCCCAATTCGCCTCCACTCTGATACTGCCCGATCTCTCCAGACACACTCTGCAACGCAGACGCAACCTGGCCACAATAACAAAGGCCCTTCGTAACCACCAGATCACACACAAATGGAGGCACCCTGCACAACTCCTCATAACCCATCACGGTTCCACCAACACGATAACTACACTTGAGGAGGGACTAACACTTCTCCGACAGTGGGGTATAATCCTTGATAATAACCCGCCTCAACCGTTGCAACCCACCGCTACTCTCGCGCCCCAAGCCTGGCAACTAGTATCACACAAAAAGTCGTCTAAGAAAAACAAGGACCCCCAGAAAAGTCCTGCTAAATCGCCTACCGTCAACCCATCAGCTCCTGGCACCGGGTAAACATGACAATGTTTTCCTACCCCTCGCAAGACATCGCACGTAAAACTGCGAACACCACTCCCTGTGAGACTCGCATGCGAGCACAATTGTTTTCACACCTTGTTCTATTGTTTTTTACATCCCTATCTGTTTCTTCTCCCTATGGTACACCACCACAGCCTAGTGGACATCACGGTTCACCCCATGTTAAGACACAGCGACCGGATTCATCGAGACCGAACTCACCTCCAGCCTTGAAAGACTTCATGTATTCTCCAAGAGATGAAGGACTTGACCAACCCTCACCCACCTCTGAAGTAAGTGCTTTCCAACACCGCCACACAAATTCCACTCTAATCAATGACTCTTAAGTGCGTCTCGCTAAATGTCAAAGGGTTGAACCACCCGGCCAAGAGGCATTCAATGTGGAAGCAAGCCCTACTGCTCCAAGCAGATGTACTTTGCACCCAAGAAACACATTTCCAGTCCTCTCAAATCCCTAAACATACCCACAAGAGCTTCCCACACACGTTCATTTCCTGTGCTCAACAAAAGAAAAGAGGAGTTCTGGTGGCCATTCGTGACTCCGTGACATTCCAGTTGAAAGAATCTCTTGTGGACCCAGAAGGCCGATTCCTAATCCAAACTTGCGACATCAATTCCAACCCGTATACCCTGGCCGCAATCTACGCCCCGAACAAGAACCAACTCCGCTTTCTAAGCAGAGTACTAAAAAAAAATCACCCCAATGAGATATGGCAGCCTTATAATCTGTGGGGACTTTAATGCGACCCCCGAACCGCTCATGGACACGACATCTAAGTCTGTTAACTGCAAACTGCAACTGTCCACCCTTCTTCACAGGGAACAGCTCTATGATGTCTGGAGGTGCCAGCACTCCTGCGAAAGAGACTACTCATACTTCTCCCCCAGACATCATTCATACTCGAGAATTGATCTATTTCTCACGGACCAATGGACACTACAGAAAGTGTCGGCTTCTACCATCCAGGATATACTATGGTCAGACCATGCGGCCATCACCTTGTTCATAAAAGAGGGGGGACGTCCTCTCACAACCCCCATCTGGCGCTGCAACACCTCTTTACTCCAAAATCCCCAAACCTCCCAAATTCTTACCCAGCAATTGTCCGACTTCTTTGAGTCCAACAAGGGATCGGTGAACGACCCGTACACTCTGTGGCAAGCTCATAAGGCTGTCATAAGGGGAGTCCTCATACAACAGGGGGCAAGGGCTAAGAGAAGCCACAACTCACAGCTCAAAAAATTGACCACAGCTATACACGAGCTAGAAACTGCTAACAAATCAGTGTTCAACCCTACGACCACGGAACGAATTCGAGGCCTTCGGGAAGAACTTAGAACCCTTTTATTACAACAACATGAGGGGCACTTACGGAGACTGAAACTCTCCTACTATTCCGCTGCTAACAGAGCAGGGAAACTCCTAGCACGGAGAATCAAAACCGCCCGTACCAAGGCCAAAATCCCATATTTGATCCACCCAACCCACAACCAGAAAATTATAAACCCCCAAGATATAGCGGATCACTTTGCTGATTTTTATAGCTCCCTCTATAATCTCAAGGATGACAGAGGCACCCCCCAACCCACCAACACAGTTATTCTATCCTTCCTGGAACAAATAAAACTCCTCACCCTCTCAGAGTCACATTTAGACCAACTAAATACCCCCTTTGATCTTCAGGAACTGAGTAGAGCTGTGGAGACTCTTCCCCTAGGTAAATCCCCTGGCCCAGATGGCCTAACTTATGACTATTATAAAACATTCAGAGAAACCCTTGCTCCCCACTTACTTCAAGTTTTCAACAAAGCAACTCAGACATCCCAACTTCCTGAGGAAATGCTCAAAGCATATGTGGTGACGATCCCCAAGCCAGGGAAAGACCCCACCACCCCGGCTAATTTCAGGCCCATTTCCTTACTCAACACGATGTCAAACTTTTTGCCAAACTTATTGCTCACCGACTAGCTACGATCCTTCCACTCCTGTTGAGCAGAGACCAGATGGGGTTTGTGAGGGGAAGACAACCCTCGGACGCAACCAGACGCGTCCTCAATGTTATACAACAAGCCTGCTCTGCTCGAACGCCTTCTCTCCTCTTATCCATAGATGCAGAGAAGGCGTTCGACAGGGTCAATTAGCAATATATGATATATGCTCTTAAACAATTTGGGTTTCAGGGACCTATACTACAAGCCATCTTTGCCCTCTACTCCAGGCCCTCAGCCCAAGTACTCACCTCTGGTATTCTATCTAAAACATTCACAATCTCCAATGGCACACATCAAGGATGCCCCCTCTCGCCCACGATTTTCAACCTTATCATAGAACCCCTGGCAGAGAAGATTCACTCAGACCCTCACATCTCAGGGCTCACAATCGGTCATTCGCAGCATCATATAAACCTCTTTGCAGATGACATCATCCTCATTCTCACCAACCCCCTTTCCTCTCTTCCACGTGCCCACCAAATTCTTCTAGACTTTTCACATGCCTCATACTACAGAGTCAACTTTGCCAAGTCACAGATATTAGACCTAAACCTACCTCCCCACATGAGATCCAAATTAGAAAATGCACTCCCTTACAAGTGGACTAACTCACACATCCCATACCTAGGAATTGTCATTACTCCTAAGTTCCCCTCCTTGATTGCCACCAACCTTAACTTGCTAATAGAGAAACTAAAGCCACAACTTCAACACCTACTACAATGTGACCTTTCATGGACTGGTAGATCTGCAGCCCTCAAAATGGTAATTCTCCCCCAAATTCTCTATATCTTTAGGACACTCCCCCTATCTATCCCCATCTATATCTAGACAAGCTATCGTCGCTACTCTCCTCCTTCATATGGAATAGGAAAAAACACAGATGCCCATTAAAAACGCTTGTTAAACACAAATCAGCTGGAGGTATGGGGAATATACACATCAAGGATTACTACTGGGCAACAAAATTAACACAACTCAAAAAATGGTTCGGCAATGCTGACCCCCCCATATGGGTTGATATAGAAAGAACTCTCTCCCCTACAAATTATCTAGTCTCCCTCCTAATAAGAGATTCCTGGATACCTTGGAACGTATCTCAACTACCGCACACCTTAGCAGATTCCATCAAAGCATGGAGATACCTCCTGAGAACCAAACAAGACTCCATCCAAATACATCCCCCCCCCCCCCAACACAGAGATCCTTACATCCTTGATACCCTTCCTGAACATAACAAACTTGACAACTCAAGGCTTAGACACAATCCAACAATTCTACAAGGGCCAAACTATCGAATCATGGGATTCTCTCCAACAAGAATATAATCTCCACCCTAACACCCAATACAGCTACATATGTATCAAGCACTTTCTCACAAAACATCCTCCGCCTAACATCCGAATCCCCCAGAAAGCATAGGAATTCCTTAACTCCCCCAACCATCGCCCTAGCGGTATAGCCCTATTTTACAACATGCAGCAGGACAAACTCACTTTCAGCAAGGATGCCCACATAATTAGGTGGGAAGAAGATCTAGTTGAGGCATACACACACCGTGAATGGCAAACAGCCATCCTCTCCACCCATAAGTTCTCCCACTGTACCGCTCATTGAGAGCTCATGCTGAAAATTATGCTACGCTGGTACTAAACACCGGCTAGAATATCCTCCTTTGCCCCAGACAAGTCCCCTTTGTGCTGGCGCAACTGTGGAAAGGTAGGTAACCTCCTTCACATCCTATGGGACTTCCCTATTCTCACCCCCTTCTGGGAACAAATATTTACTCTCATCTCCAAGATTACAACGCAGAATACCCCACCAAACAAGGGCCTAGCTATCCTAAACCTCAACATAGAGAAAATACCTCCCCCTCACAGACCATCTACCATTCACATACTGCTTGCAGCTAGAACTCTAATTCTTAGGCTATGGAAGTCACCAACAGCTCCCTCCATCACTGAAGTGATCCACCTAACCAATCAAAACTACACCTTTGAACGAATGCTTGCAGTAAACACACTGCAATTGGAACGATTCCGCACCCTCTGGTTGCCATGGACCACTTTCCAACCCTTAGATTGAAGTTAATATAGAACTCGATATAAAGTACACTCTAGTCCCTTGTACTGACGACCGAGCATAACTCTTGTTGTCTGTTTAATTATCTGTTTTGAGCGATTCAAACATCAAATATCTAGGTATCTATTTGACGCCTAAGTTTGAAGACCTTTAAGCTCACAATTTTCCACCTATGATTCGTAAACTGGAACTAGATCTTAAAGATTGGGCCAAGCAGAGCCTGACAAGGTTTGGACGCATTAATGTAATCAAAATGACCCTACTGCCTAGAATATTATATCTGTTCAGATCCCTCCCTATACAGATCAGGAGAGACCATTTGAGGTCTCTACAAAGCAAAATACTCAAGTTTATTTGGGGGGGGAGCTGGATACAGGATTAAGCAACAAACATTGTTCCTCTCTAGGAAGAGAGAAGGTCTGGGGGTGCCGCATCTCTTTAAATATTTTTTTGCAGCAAGACTATCCCAACTCTCCACAGTCTACATTAAAGTGGAAAAACCAGAGTGTGTTCAGATAGAGTGCCAAGCAGTACCGACTTTTACACTTGACTACCTCCTCTGGTGTAATCCCAAAAATCGCCTAGCCATCCTCTCCCCAACTCTATCCATTTCTTTCTCTCTATGGGATCAATTAAGGAAAAACCCAGCCCTTGTCTCCGCTACTCACCCTCCAGCATATGTTTAATAATCCGGAATTCCCACCTGGTGGAAATATCAAAGCCTTTTAATGGTGGCTAGACAAAGGCCTATACAGGATAGGACACTTCTTCACGTCCACAGGCCCAATCTCCTTAGCCTACTGCGTAAGTAAACTTAACCTTCCGAACTCCGAAAGGTTCCAATTCAGACAAATTAGTCACTTCCTCCATAGTATTTGGAATGATAAACCCAACCGCCCCCCCACCCCCCCTGATGACAGACTATGAAACTTGGTGTGGCTCAGCCATGGAGCAGAGGGGGGGGGGGCATATCGATCATCTATGTGTCACTTGCCAATCAAAAAAACAAATCCCACTATATGCTGGCCTGGGAGGAAGACCTCCAGTTTCATTGGAACCTAGAAACTTGGCATAACGCCATGACAGCAGCCTATAAAGGGATTCTTAATACCTCACTAATGGAAGCGAATGTAAAAGTCTTAGGCCGCTGGTACATGACTCCATCTAGGTTAGCTAACATATACCCTACTGCTGATCCTCTTTGCTTCAGGGGATGCCAACTTCGAGGTACTATGAGTCACATCTGGTGGGAATGCCCTAGGCTTAGACCACTGTGGAAATTTTTTTTTGAGTTAATCTATAGAGTGACTAACTTTAACCACTTACCAACCAGGCACCTTTTTTTACATTTGTTGGTTACAAGCTAAAAATATTTTGCTAGAAAATTACTTAGAACCCCCAAACATTATATATATATTTTTTTTTTTCAAACACCCTAGAGAATAAAATGGCGATTGTTGCAATACTTTTTGTCACACGGTATTTACACAGCGGTCTTTCAAGCGTGATTTTTTTTGAAAAAATTCACTTTTTTGAGTTAAAGAATAAGACAACAGTAAAGTTAGCCCACTTTTTTGTATATTGTGAAAGAGGATGTTACGCCGAGTAAATAGATACCATACATGACACGGTTGAAAATCTGCGCGCGCTCGCCGTCCGGTACTTAAAAATTTCCATAGGCGATGATTTAAAAATTTTTAACGGTTACCAGGTTAGAGGTGCAGAGGAGGTCTTTTGCTAGAATTATTGCTCACACTCTGGCGATCGCGGCGTTACCTCACATGTGTGGTTTGAATATGCGGGCGCGACTTACGTATGCGTTTTCTTTGCTGCGCAAGCTCGCGGGAACGGTGGCGCTTTACATTTTTTATTTTATTTTATTTTATTTATTTATTTTTAACACTGTTCCTTTAAAAAAAAAAAAATCTGATCACTTTTATTGCTATCACAAGGAATGTAAACATCCCTTGTGATAGTAATATATGGTGACAGGTACACTTTTTGGAGGGCTGGGGGATCGGCCATTGTCCCCGAATAGCCGACCGTCCGCTCTAAAAAAACGATACCGGAATATAGCCTGCAGCTGCAGGCTATGTCCCGGTACAGCCACTCAAAACCAGCCGCCGCCTATTTATGGTGCTGCTCGGGAAGTGGTTAAAATTCCTAGAACTCCAGCAGTTGCACTACTAAACTCACATATACCGAACATCTCAAAGTTAACGCTCTGATTGATTCACTTTATCTTTAGTACTAAGATCACCATAGCTAAATCCTGGAAGAAATCCCACACGTCTCTGAAAGCTGTGACCAGAAAGGTCTCTTGGATCATGTCACAGGAAAAACTAGCAAGTACACTCACAGATTCCTCCAAAAAATGTGAAGCTATCTGGGAACCTTGGGCCTCATACATAGGTATTCCCCTATTTCCGGGAATGGTCGCCACCAATCACCTTCAGTCGACTTCGTGACCACAGTGATATGGTATTAGCTCTTTTCTTCTTATGGATTATGTATTAAAGTGACCTCTTGATTGTCATTACAGGTCATAATGCTGATAAGGTCCCTTGGGATGGGAACCCAATTCAGTTTCACAGGATTTTATAATAATGGTGGGGGAACTTGCTTCGGCAGGGCACTAGTTAGGGATGGTGAGGGGAGTAAAGCTCCAGGGTCCTGTTAGAGGTTAGACAGCTTACCCCCGGGGTTTGGGAGGTGGGTGGGGCTCTCCTTCCGACACAGCTAGTACCCATATGGGGTGTCGGGGAGTGGGCAGCCGTTGCCTCCCTGCTGCGGGGGATCTCTCAGCTTTCGTAGGGCCTCAGACCCACAAATCCCGAGGCTCAGGTATTTGGGTCAGCTGTACAAGCTATAGAAATTGCCCATTTCAGCAATCAAAAGTATGTAATTGCAATATTACCCTCAACGGTATCTTTTGTTCTGCTGGGAAACACCTTGCTCTACGGATTAAGCCAGGGGTGTCAAACTCCATTTCATCGAGGGCCGCATTAGCCATATGGTTGCCCCAAAAGGGCCGGTTGTATCTGGGGTGCGATACGTAAAAAGTGCTGGGTACAAGAGTACATTATGTACAGAGTGCAGAACCAAGGTTTATACTATGTACAGAGTGCAGGGTTCAGGAGTGCGTTACATACAAATTTCAGGGGTGTGCTGTGTACAGAATGCAGGGTTTAGGGGTGCGCTATACACAATGTGCAACACCAACCCCCTCACCGAAGAATCCTTGCATCTCTCTCCTGCCTTGCCTAGCTCTACTACCTCCTTCTGTAGGCGGCTTTGTCTCACCTTGCAGGGAGCAAAAGCAGGGGGTGAAAGTTGGAGGTGGCAAAATGGAGTTCTTCCACATTCCGGCTGCAAAACTGGGTGCGAGGGCCACATGACAAGGCCTGGAGGGCCGCATTCGGCCCGCGGGCCTTGTGTTTGACATATGTGGATTAAGCAATCTCTCGACTAACCCCTCCCAGGATATGTTTTGCACCATGTTATCAGATGTCTGTAATGATAAACAGCATATTTTTGTATTTTTGAATCTGTCAATAAAAATGATTTGAAAGTAAAATGTTATTTCCTTTATACATTGTGTAGTTAATACTAGAATATCATGTATAATAATAGAACACATAATTTAAAGAAGAACATCCACCTTCCGCCATCTTGCTCTTTGTGGTGTCTGCCTCCACCTCAGAAACTTTCATTTCCTCTAGGGCGTGGTACCACCCCCTCGTTCCCAGACATGCAGGTGCCCAATGATCTGATAGGTTGGTCTGCTTCTGGTCCCGCTGCTCTAACCCCTTGTGTGAAGGATGGAAACTTGCATGCATGCTGACGCTGTCAGGACTTGTCCAAAAATGTTTAGACGATTGCTGACCTTTCCGGTGGTTGCCAGTAGTAACAGTAACTTTAGTAACTCTTGTCGTCCTGAAAGGAACACTTTTAACACATTCCCGCTCGCAGGCACCCACAGGTTTACCCCGGGCAACAGGAGACAGTTCCCGGCACATTTTACTGTTCAAAGAAGGAGTTTGGAGCATAAGTTCAATTAGCCCAGAATATACAGAACGCTGGGTGCATTTGTAATCCAGTGTAGAATGTCCAGGCTTTGCAGATCGCTGGACATATTTGTAATCCATGGGTGCGGTTACCTGCCGTGGTTGGCACGGGTGATAACGCATGCTACAAGTCACTGAATTGCAGGATGAAGACATTCTAGTGTCCGCCCCAGCGCAGCTTTCATGTGAATCCCAGACGAGCCCAAATGTAGCCAAGGTCTCCCTTTCGGGTGGCTGGTTGCTGTGGTCCATCTGTCACTCTGCCCTCAATCACACATTTTCTTTCATATGGAGTCACGGAAGAGGCTGGTAGTTTTTTGTTTTTTTTATTGTTTATTAGGGGATAAATGGGGTAGGGGTGATCGTGGGATGCGCAATAGATTGAGAAAACGGGACCGTCTATATACACCTCCGTATATACACTCCATCTTCCTCCAGCACAGACTTGCTTCAATTCTCACTTTCCTCCTGGTTCCTCTCTCCTGCACACATTTGGTTCCGGCCCAGCTAGCATATGGTGAGGCCTGCGTTTCTGCTAGCAGGACCTCTGGACCGCCCACTACAGGCAGGGGCCACGGGCCCCCAGAGTGTAGCAAAGTACATTTGTGCTAGCTAGTGTTGATGGACTACAGATCCCAGCCCATCCTCCTCCTGGCCACTTCAGCCCTCCTGGCTGCTCCGGCCTACTCCACTGCTCAGTGACACCACTTCCCTGACAGGCTCTTGTAACCTTCTCAGACTGTCCATTGTATCCTCCCAGCCTACTCCGGTCTACTTCTTCCTGCTCCCAGGTTGTGTCACTCACCGACACCGGTGGATCCTTTACAGAGCCCTTTTACCTGTAGCCTCTCTGTTGCTCTCCTGCTCCCTGGTCAGAACTCCTCTGTGTGTTGTAAGAGGGGGTTCCTTCCACTTCCTGAGCCTCCAGGCCCAAGGTCACCCCCTCAAGACTGGGGACTATCTCAGGGCCTCCACAACACCTGCTACATCCCCAGCTCTTCCACCCGACACTCTCCTCCCTTCCTCTGGCAGACCACAGTATTTAAGGAGGCCTGCCCCATGCCAATCCAGGTTGGGGATTGGTCAGGGCTTCTTAACATACTTCAGAAAGCCTCACCTCCTCCTTCCATCCCCTTTTCCAGAATGTTCTGAAGAAAAGGAGAGGTGTAACCAAGGGGTCTTCCTTCCTGCAGTCTCTAGCTCTTCCTAGGCCACTCCCCTGCCCAAATCAAAACAATCAGGCCTACACATCAGTCAGGCCTGAATACATTTGCTTCTCCTAGCAAAAATCTATCACTAAAGCACTTATCTACAATTCGGGCGCTACACAGGGATGGTGGGCACCCCTCAGAATGGGCACAGCAGGTGTACAGACCCAGAAACTCAGCACAGGGATGGTGGGAACCCCTCATAATGGGCACAGCAGATGCAGAGCCTCCACAGACCAATTTAATTGGTTGTTCCCTGGTTTGCTATTATGAGGATGGGTGGAGACACAAAACAGAGGAAGACGATGAGAACAGGAGGATTGTGGAAATTGAATTTCTGTATAGAAGCACTGCAGATATTTTTATGGAAATTGAAGTCAATATTGTTGGGTGAGTTTCTGGTGAGAGAGCTGATTGTGGGTTTGCACCTTTGTAGTAGATTGCACACAGCGGTGACAAGAGAAAAAAAATTGAGACGATACACATAGGGATCCATCTATAAAAATTCCCAATTTTGTCTCAGGCATTCACACAGCTCTCATCAATAATGCTCATAATTTGTTAAAAGGAAATTTGTTCATTTCCTATGATCATCAGCTCCCTCTAGTGGCCTTAATGTGTTACTTACCTGACATACCATAATCAGGGAAATACTGCATTATGACCACTAGGTGGAGCAGCTGCTCATAAGAAATAAATGTACTGGGCAAATCACAGCCAACATAACATATGGATAACATATTTTTAAAACATAGACCCCCTCGGATTCTGTTTGCAATAAGACTTTGTATTCATTCCTTTGTACCTGCACATTGCTGTATGAATGCAACATTGTGACACGGGAGGATATCTGCGAGTTATAAGTTACAGAGCTGTGTAAATTTAATGCAGAGAAATGAAACCGGCCATATTTAGGCAATGATGTCACCACTAACCTTGCCCCCTTCCCTAATATAGCCGATGACAGCTTAGGGGACGGTTATTCGTATGCAGCAGGTCTTCGGTATTTTTTTCAGCAAGTCGACGGGCAACGTTTTTTTTTTTTAACAAAGGACTTATCAAATGTTTGGTGTCTTTATTTCTATGCTACAAATCTTTTTTTTTGTGAATGAGAAGGGGTACTATGTACTCCAGAGGGATCAGTATCTGGGGCTCCCTTAATTTTCCACATCCTGATAAGCCACAAACCTCCACAACCACCAGCCAGGGTTACGAGGAAGAGGCCCTCATCCTCCTCAACATGTGGCCTGGTATGGTTTTCCGGAAGGGCAGAGTACGCTCTTTCCCCTCCTGTCCTGGCCAGCCATGTTGCATGCTTGGATAAAGGGTATGGTATGGATTTTTATAGAGACCTCATAATTGTTTGCTGTTTTGTTTTTTTGTTTTTTGCCTGAAATCCTCGTTCACTACCAGCTTCTTAAAAAAAACACAGCAGACCCCAAAAAAGTCCACCAAAATACACTGCCTACCCTTTGAGGTTTTTTTTTTTAACCAGCTTCCACCCAAGCCAATTCTGACATTTCTCTCCCACCTATAAAAATCTGTATTTTTTTTTGCTAGAAAATTATTCGGAACCACCAAACATTATATATGTTTTTTTTTGGGGATCGTTGCAATTTTTTATGTCACACGGCATTAGCGTAAAAATAAAAAAGTTACGCCGGGTAACCTAATATGTCACGCTTTAAAATTGCGCACGCTCTTGGAATGGTGCCAAACTACGGTACTTAAAGTGGAGTTCCACACTTTTTATTGTTTATTAAAAGTCAGCAGCTACAAAAAGTGTAGCTGCTGACTTTTAATAAACAGTAACTTACCTGTCTACCAGTCCAGCGATGGCTGCTCCCGAAGCCTTGCTCGTCTCCCCGCTCCTCCCGACGGCCCCGCCATTCCTAGTGTGGGCACCCGGCCCGGCTTCACGGCCTGGCACCCACTGCGCATGCGCGAGTCGCGCTGCGCATCCCTAGTGGCCAGGCAATCTTCTGGGACCTGTGATGTGTCTCAGAAGATTGTCAGGAGGGAGGGGCCGCCTAGGAGGAGAGGAGGAGTCGCCTAGGCGGCCCAGAAGCAGAAGGTGGAAGAGGGACAGGAAGTCCCTCTGAAACCTGGGGACACACTCCCCCCCCCCCAAAAAATGACATGCCAAATGTGGCATGTAAGGGGGTGAGGAGTGCTTAAAGCAGAAGTTCCATTTTTGGGTGGAACTCTGTTTAAAAATCTCCATAGGCAACGCTTTAAAAATTTCTACTGGTTACCAGGTTGCTCTCGCTATATAACGTTCATGGAGATACCTCACATGCATGGTGCGGACACCATTTACATATGCAGGCGCGACCTACGTATGCATTCACTTCTGTGAGCTTTTTTATTATTTTTTTTATTTCTTCTGATTTCTAGGAAAAATAAAGACAGTGTTTACATCTGCCAGAGCTGGAAGTCACGTCACGACATCAATTCCGGCCTCCCAGAATCATAGAAACGGCCGGGGACCATCCAGTCCTCGGTCAGCTCTGTGGTAACCTGCTGCCGCTGCCAGATTGGATCTCAGGATCTCCAATCCCATGGGAAAGCCCCGTAAAAGTCATCCAGCGGCTAAATCAGTCCAGGACGTCATATGACATCATACAGGCAGGAAGTGGTTAAATGAAATGTAATTTCCAGGCAATTTTTAAACACTTTTTCCTTTGTAAATGTAATTCTGTACATAACAGAGATGCCCCTTCACAGGTAGGATTAAGACACCCCCCAGACACATATTTAAAAGAATTGGACATTTTTTAATGTTTCACTTTAATTTAAAAATCACTGCTCCTGACCAAATAGAATTTACAGTACATTTTTGCATTTTGGATGGCTGCCCTGGGCGCTGGTATCATGAGAGGTGTGGGGGGGAGGGGAGCAACACCTGGAGAGATCCTGTTGGTACAAGCTGACAGGAGTAGCGACAGTAGCATCACTACTCCTGTCAGCTTAGTGCGGGAAGTCCCAAACCAAAGAGACACACTAAAAGTGTGCTAGGATGGGGGAAATAGAAGAGAATTAGTGAGCTTTGGGGGGAGGAGGGGGGGTTGAGGAGGGGGGGGGGATTTGTGCAGGGGGGTGATTTGCAGGGGGTTGCTGGGAAGGGTGATTTGAGGGATTTGGGAGGCTGGAGGGATTTGTGCTAGTGAAGGATTTTTTTTTGGATTGGGGATTTGTGTTAGGATGAGGGATTTGAGGAAGGATTTGTGCTAGTAAGTATGCTTTGGGGGCATTTGAGCTAGGAGGTGAAATCAGGGGAGGGGTTTGTGTTAGGAGGAGAAATTTGTGCTGGGGGGAGGATTTGTGTTCATGGGGAAATTTTGGGTGGGGGTATTTGTGCTGGGGAGGCTTTGTGCCAGGAAGGGACATTTCTATGGGGGG
>BLSH010495072.1:162812-174153 GCA_018402905.1 Glandirana rugosa | reverse complement strand
AGACTACACTACTACCCCCGAGACTACACTACTACCCCCGAGACTACAGTACTACCCCCGAGACTACAACATCAGAGCCCCCATCATCACATCAGAGCCCCCATCATCACATCAGAGCCCCCATCACATCAGAGCCCCTTGCATCACATCAGAACCCCTTGCGTCACATCAGAGTCCTCCTGCATCACATCAGAACCCCCTGCATCACATAAGAGTCCCCATTATCACATCAGAATCCCCTCCATCACATCAGACTCCCCCTCCATCACATCAGAGCCCCTTGCATCACATCAGTGTCCCCCTGCATCACATCAGAGTCCCGCTCCATCACATCAGAGCCCCTTGCATCGCATCAGAGTCCCCCTGCATCACATCAGAGCCCCCCATCACATCAGAGTATATTGTTGCAGAGATCGGCATGCGGAGAGCGGGCAGACATTATGCAGAGGCAGCGCTAGCGGAGAGCATGCTGGCAGTCTGCTCGGAAGTCCCGGGGAGTGCTGTGCCTGCGTGAGTAATCACACAGGCAGCATGTCCACCATAGTCCCGCCCCCGCCAACAGCATCCAATGACTGAGTCATTGGATCTGATGGCTCAGGTGGCAGCCAATCAGCCTATGTGTGTGCGCTTGTTCAGCGCACACACATAGACTTTAATGGCTGACCAATCGACTCACTACTTGCTGTCAGCTGACAGCAAGGAGCCGAGGAAAAAAAAAAAAGAAAAGTCAATGTACCGGCGCCACCTGCAGGTAAGAGACACAGGACACTGGAGAGGGGAGTATAATAACCTCTTCTATTACAGAGAATGAAGGGGAGATAGGAGACACTGGACACTGAAGAGGAGAGTATAATACCTTTTCTATAACAGGGAATGGAGGGGAGGTAGGAGACACTGGACACCGGAGAGGAGAGTATAATACCTCCTCTACAACAGGGAATGGAAGGGAGGTAGAAGACACTGGAGACCGGAGAGGAGAGTATAATACCTCCTCTATTATAGGGAATGGAGGGGAGGTAGGAGACACTGGACATCGGAGAGGGGGGTATAGTACCTCTTCTATTACAGGGAATGGAGGGGAGGTAGGAGATACAGGAGACTGGAGAGGGGAATATAATACCTCTCCTATTATAGGGAATGGAGGGGAGGTAGTAGACACAGGAGAAAGGAGTATAATACCTCTTCTATAACAGTGAATGGAGGGATGTAGGAGACACAGGAGACCAGAGAAGGAAGTATAGTCCCTCTTCTATTATAGAGAATTAGTCTTTTCATTTCTTTAAAGGCCTGACAGGTTCTCTTTGAGGATTTAAGGTGCACTCCAGGCAGATATTCTGTATAAGACACAAATTAATGCAGCTCTGTAACCATTGATACATATTTAAACATATTATTTACATGCAGGCAGTATAAGTACCTGAATTTGACCTTATACAGTCCTTGTATAGAAGAGCTCAGACTGGGAGAGGAAGAAGTACGAGCAGCCAAGCAGTTCATGTGCTGACAAGACCTGACGTACTGATAGGAGGAGAGAGCGGAGTGACAGAGAGATGACCTGAGATCTGATGCTTCTCCTGACCTGGGCTCACTTGTATGGCACTTCCAGAGCTGCTGGGGAAGAAGCTGATGGAGCCCAATCTGATCTCAGACAGTTGCAGCAGAGTGCAGAGGTGGCATTGGGGGTCTGATAGTCCTTTGATGTCGCCTTAAAGGGGACCTGCACTATGCTATCACTATGCTGTCACATAGTAACTGGCAGTGGAAAATATTTTATTCTACTATTTTTCTTTTATTAATTATCTATCATTGTATTATTTATATTTTTATTTATTTATTAATTATACGCTTATATATTTTATTTTATTGTGTGTTTATGCTACTACTGTTGAGTAACCAGCAGTGAAAACTCTTATATTATTTTATTATTTTTATTTATTTATTTATTATTTTATTATTTTCATTTGCATGCATTTCCTACATTTGTGTTTGATATTTTATGCTACTGCTGCTAAACAACTTGCAATGCAAATGTATTATATTCATTATTTTAATAACAATTATGCAATGCATTATTTTGTATTTTAATATTTGTATTTTTACTTGTTTGTTATTGTATTATTTATATTTTTTTAAATCTACTATATATTTGTGTTTTATATTTCATTATTTTAATTTATTTTATCTTACATTAATGCTACTAGGAGTAACTGGTAGTGTGAAATCTTTTATTTTAGTTTTATTATTTATTCTTTTATACTTTAATAATTATAGATTTACGTATTTATTATTTTATTATTTGTATTTGTTTACTATTCCTTTGTGTTTAACTTTTTATTAAGTTGTTATTTTTACATTTACAGCGCCTTGAAAAAGTATTCATACCCCTTGAAATCTCCCACATTTTGTCATGTGACACCCAAAAACGTAAATGTATTTTATTGGGTTTTTATGTGAGAGACCGACACAAAGTGGCTCATAATTGTGAAGTGGAAGGAAAATGATAAATAATACAAATAAATCTGTGAAAAGTGTGGGGGGCATTTGTATTCAGCCCCCTTTACTCCGATACCCCTAACTAAAATCTAGTGGAGCCAATTGCCTTCAGAAGTCACCTAATTAGTAAATAGAGTCACCTGTGTGTCATTTAATCTCAGTATAAATACAGCTGTTCTGTGAACCCCTTAGAGGTTTGTTAGACAACCATAGTGAACAAACAGCATCATGAAGGCCAAGGAACACACCCGACAGGTCAGGGATAAAGTTGTGGAGAAGTATAAAGCAGGGTTAGATTATTAAAAAATATCCCAGGCTTTGAACATCTCACAGAGCACTGTTCAATCCATCATCCGAAAATGGAAAGAGTATGGCACAACTGCAAACCTACCAAGACATGGCCGTCCACCTAAACTGACCGGCCGGGCAAGGAGAGCATTCATCAGAGAAGCAGCCAAGAGGCCCATGGTAACTCTGGAGGAGCTGCAGAGATCCACAGCTCAGGTGGGAGAATCTGTCCACAGGACAACTATTAGTCGTGCTCTCCACAAATTTGCCCTTTATGGAAGAGCGGCAAGAAGAAAGCCATTGGTGAAAGAAAGCCATAAGAAGTCCTGTTTGCAGTTTGTGAGAAGCCATGTGGGGGACACAGCAAACGTGGAAGAAGGGGCTCTGCTCAGATGAGACCAAAATTTAACTTTTTGGCCTAAAAGCAAAAGCTATGTGTGGCGGAAAACTAACACTGCACATCACCCTGAACACACCATCCCCACTGTGAAACATGGTGGTGGCAGCATCATGGTGTGGGGATGCTTTTCTTCAGCAGGGACAGGGAAGCTTTTCAGAGTTGATGGGAAGATGGATGGAGCCAAATACAGGGCAAGCTTAGAAGAAAACCTGTTAGAGTCGGCAAAAGACTTGAGACCGGGGCGGAGGTTCACCTTCCAGCAGGACAACGACCCTAAACACACAGCCAGAGCTACAATGGGATGGTTTAGATCAAAGCATATTCATGTGTTAGAATGGCCCAGTCACAGTCCAGACCTAAATCCCATTGAGAATCTGTGGCAAGACTTGAAAATTGCTGATCACAGACGCTCTCCATCCAATCTGACAGAGCTTGGGGGATTCTGCAAAGACTATACCTTTAACATTGTATTAATTTATATTATTTTAGATTTATGCAACTACTGACGAATTTCTGGCAATGCAAAATATTTTATGTTATTATCTATTATTTTATATTTGAGTATTTATAATTTTGTGTATGTATTTTTTTTATTATTTGCATTTGTTTACTATACTTTTGTGTTTAACATTTTATGAATTTATTTTATTTTACATTTATGCTACTACTGATGAGTAGCTGACAATGCAAAATCTTTTATGTTATTATTTCTATGCATTTATTATTTTATTATTATTATTTATTATTTTACATGTATGCTACTATTGACAAGTGGCTGGCAATGCAAAATCTTTCATTTTATTATTATTATTTTATATTTTAGTGTTTATAGTTTCACGTATTTATTATTTTATTATTTGTTTACTATACCATTTGTGTTTAACATTATTATTATTATTATTGTCACTATTATTATTAGTATACATTTATGCTACTACTGAAAAATAACTGACAATACAAAATCTTTTATTTTATGTTTTAACCACTTCAGATCCGCGCTACAGCCGATTGACCCACGTGCCCGCAGGTCGGGCGGACTCGATGTCCGCCGGCGACCCGCGATCGCCTAATAGAGCAGCAGCACGGGGAACCGCCAATGTAAACACGGAGGTTCCCACGCTCTGTCAGAGAACATAACAGAGGTCTACTGATCCCTGTACTCGGGATCAGTTAGATCTGTTATGTCCCTGGCAGCCCAGCCCCCACACAGTTAGAACACAATGAGGGAACACATTTAACCCTTTGATTGCCCCCTGCAGGTTAACCCCTTCCCTGCCAGTGACATTTATACAGTAATCAGTGGCTATTTTTAGCTCTTATCGCTGTATAAATGCCAATGGTCCCAAAAAAGTGCTACAATATCGCAATCCCGATAAAAATCGCAGATCGCCGCCATTACTAGTAAAAAAAAATTAATAATAATAAATATGCCATAAATCTATCCCCTATTTTGTAGACGCGATAACTTATGCGCAAGCCAATCAATATACGCTTATTGCAATTTTTTTTTTTAACCAAAAATATGAGGAAGAATACATATTGGCCTAAACTGGGGAATACATTCGTTTTCTTATATATATATAGAAAAGAAAATTCGAAGGATTGCTGCACAAAGAATCATTCAAAAAAGATAAAAGGTTACATTACAGTCCATCGGGTATCACAGAACATTTTCGGGCCAATACAGTTCATGCCCTTCTTCAGCCAACATGATGAAGGACAGACAACTGGAAACATACAAGTAAAGATATATAATACTAGAACACTTGGAACCAATTAATCAATCACATAAGAATGATCTAGTTAATTCTTTTGGGTAATGATCGGGGATACGTTTCCGCGGAGTAGGTAGTAACAGGACAGATATCTCTCCATACACACTATGGGTAGAGTTGTGCGGACACCTGGATGTTCGGGTTCGGTGGGTCCGGCCGAAATTCGCGAAAAAGTTCGGGTTCGGTACCGAACTTGACCCGAACTTGACCCCGGAACCCGAACCCCATTGAAGTCAATGGGGACCCAAACTTTTCGGCACAAAAATGGCTGTAAAACAGTCCTGGCAAGTGCTAGAGGGCTGCAACAGCAGGAACCTGACCCTATAGAACTAGGAGATGATTATAGAACAGTAATCTGTCCCTTACAGCAACAGCAGGAACCTCTCCCTATAGAACTAGGAGATGATTATAGAACAGTAATCTGTCCCTTACAGCAACAGCTGGAACCTCTCCCTATAGGAGTAGGAGATGATTTTAGAACAATAATCTGTCCCTCAAAGCAGTAGACTCTACCTAGTCCAGAATCAGATGGTTCTGTAATGCAGGATGAGATCTGCAATCTGTCCCTCAAAGCAGTAGTAGTAGTAATCTCTACCTAGTCCAGAATCAGATCGTTGTGTTATGCAGGATGAGATCTGCAATCTGTCCCTCACAGCGCCGGCAGCATCCTCTCCCTACACTAGTCAGAGTCTCTGACATGTGACTGCAGCACTAAGTGACCCCAGCTTATAAAGAGGCTGGGTCACACGATGCACTGGCCAATCACAGCCATGCCATTAGCAGGCATGACTGTGATGGCTTCTAAGGGCAAACCAGTTAAATGCTTGTTGATTGGCTGCCCTGCAGCTATTTAACAGGCGGGATAAAATACCAGAACCCAGAACCCGAACCCAAACTTTTTTTCAAATGTCCGGGTTCGGGTCCGGGTCACAGACACCCCAAAGTTCGGTACGGACCCGAACTTTACAGTTCGGGTTCACTCAACTCTAACTATGAGTGCTAATCGGAAAAGAGACTACAGTCTAAAAAAAAGGAGAAAAAAAATTAAAAAAGAAAAGAAAAAATATTGATAATGATGATCATTATCAATATTTTTTTTTCTCTTTTCTTTTTTTTTAAAAAAATGTTTTTCCTTTTTTTAGACTGTAGTCGCTTTCTGTCTTTCATCATGTTCTTCTTCAGCGTGAACTGTATTGGCCCGAAACTGTTCTGTGATACCTGATGGACTTGTATGTAACCTTTTATCTTTTTTGAATAAATCTTTGTGCAGCAATCCTTCGAATTTTCTTTTCTATATATGACCCATGGGAGGGTCTGATTGCTAGCACAGACTGTAACCGGTTCCACGCTGCCTACCGTCTATTTACAGGCGATCTGAAAGTGGCCGCTAGGGGGCGCACGCCTGCCGCACTCCTGAGGACCAGATGTCCGCCGGCGAGCCGCGATGAGCGGCCACAGCCAAAGAACGAGGAACCGCCGATGTAAACACGGCGGTTCCCCGCTCTGTCAGTGGGGCATGAGAGATCTACTGATCCCTGTCACTGGGATCAGTTAGATCTCTCATGCCCATGGTAGCCCAACCCCCCCACAGTTAGAACACCCAGGGAACACAGTTATCACCTAGATTACCCCCTGCAGGTTAACCCCTTCACTGCCAATGACATTTATACAGTAATCAGTGGACATTTAAATTTCTGATCTCTGAATAAATGTCATTGGTCCCAAAAAAGTGTCCGACATGTCCGCTGCAATATCGCAGTACCGCTAAAAATCGCAGATCGCCGCCATTACTAGTAAAAAAAAAATAAATAAATAAAAACCCCAGAAATGAATTCTCATCATCCGTAAACGCGGCCACTTTTGTGCAAACCAATCAATAAACGCCGATTGCAATTTTTTTTACGAAAAATATGAGGAAGAATATAAATCGGCCAAAACCAATGAAAAAAAAAGTTTTTTTATATTTTTTTTTATTTTTATTTTAGCAAAAAGTAAGACATTTGTTTTTTTTTGCAAAATTGTCGCTCTTCTTTTGTTTACAGCGGCGATCAGAAATGACGCAGCGGTGATCAAATACCACCAAAAGAAAGCTCTATTTGTGGGAAAAAAAAGGACGCACATTTCGTTTGGGTACAACGTCGCACGACCGCGCAATTGTCAGTTAAAGCGACGCAGCGCCGAATCGCAAAAAGTGCTCTGGTCCTAACCTGGAAAATCCTTCCGGGGCTGAAGTGGTTAATTGCTGTTGTGCACCTCACCCTGCAAGTCTTAACTATATATATATATATATATATATTTTATTTTTTTTTGGATATTTATTGTAGCAAAAAGTAAAAAAAAAATGTTCTTTTTTAAAAATTGTCGCTCTTTTTTTTTTTTTGTTCATAACGCAAAAAATAAAAACCGCAGAGGTGATCAAATACCATCAAAAGAAAGCTCTGTTTGTGGGGAAAAAAAAATTATACAAACATTTTGTTTGGGTGCAACGTCGCACGGCCGCGCAATTGCCATTCAAAATGCAACAGCTCTGAGAGCTGAAAATCGGTCTGGGCGGGAGGGTGGGGGTTTAAGTGCCCAGTAAGCAAGTGGTTAATATAGTTTTACCTATTTATTATTTTTTTATTTATTTACTATACATTTGTGTTTTATATTTTATAATTGTATTTGGGCATTTTGCTACCGGTGCTGAGCAACTGGCAATGGAAAATCTTTTTTTTTTGTGCTCTTTAGCTCTTTTCTAATGGCTGAAAATGATGACGTCGGTGTCTGGGGAGATACGGTAATTATATAAATCGGTTCTGTCCACATTTAGGATGGAATAATAATAAAATTGGCAGAGGCAGCTCTAGGCTTTGTGAGGCCTTAGGCAAAACCTAGACATGAGGCCCCACTCACGCCCATAATGGGAAAAATAATTCAAGCGATAAAAAATTTACTTTATAAATTGCGTATAATTAAGAGCTTTAAAGTGCTGGTGTCAGTGCCCTCTATCTCGGTGCTGGTGTCAGTGCCCTCTATCTCGGTGCTGGTGTCAGTGCCCTCTATCTCAGTGCTGGTGTCAGTGCCCTCTATCTCAGTGCTGGTGTCAGTGTCAAATTAGGCGGTTGCGAGGCCCCAGTGAGTGTGAGGCCTTAGGCGACCGCCTAATTTGCCTAATTAGAGAGCCGCCTCTGAAGATCGGCACTGACGGACTATCTGGTGAGTAAAGTGCTGCAGGTTGTCCTCGCTGTTTGGCTGTACAATGAAGAATCTTATAACAAGGGAAGGTCCTAGCTATGTGAGAAGTATCCTCAGCCGGTGAATTGGTTGGTTCTCTGGATATTACTCACCCTTCACACCGCCACCGGATGAGGACACTCAGAGCCGGCTGTCTGGGGTTTTATAGACGTGCCGAGAACAATACAACCCTCCCCGGTGATTTCTCATCCATTCCTAATTGCTAATTATATTCATCTGAACTTTTCTGTCCTGCAGGGACTTCCAGTCCTGGAAATGAAGATCGCCTCTATGGATACAATGTGCACACTGTATCTGATAAACGACCGTTTTTGGGCGTTTTTTTTTAACAGCCCAAAAACGCCACCTTATTATTATATCCTATGTGTCCATGCACACATGGACGTTAATTGTCGGTTATTAGCAGTGGGGTTTTTGGGCAGTTATCTGAACGCCCTGAATTGGCGTTCAAAAGTCGTTCTTTTGACCACAAAAAAACGCTAAACGCTCATAAACAGCGTCCGGCGTTTTTTGCAGTCAATGGAAGCTAATGAAGAAAAAAATGGCCAAAAACGCCGACGCCGATTAACGCCGGTAAGCGCTGCTTACAAAACGTTGCAAAGGAACGTTTTCTAAGCAGCGTCTCTTGCCCGACGCCGAGAGAGCCCAGATGGCGTCCAGTGTGCATGGAGCCATCAACATTTCCACATCTAAATATTCTGGCCTTCCCTTCAGTTGTACAGACTCCCCTCCTGGACCTAACGCACGGGACAACGATCGTGCTTACGATCGTCTCAAAACGTATGTTGGATAATGTAACTTGCATACTGACTGCACTACACGATCGTACGACCAAAGAAAGAACGTTCAGGTGCATGTAATTAGCACCCGGCCATTGCTGACTTCTGAGCATGCGTGTTTTGCAGAATACAACTTGCTGTACCAACTGCTCTGTACACACGATACAACGGTCGTATGAGCGCTTGTTGGTACGACCAAGTTTTCTAGTCTGCTCATACAACTCCCTTGTACGACCGTCATATGTCGGCTGTTCTAATCGCGCATACAAACGATCGATTTTGCATACAACGGACCTGTTGTATACGATCGTCGTCCCGTGTGTACGAGGCTTTACTCTGATTTCACTGCACACTGTGAGCTTCTCAACATTTACATTAGAAGCTGCAGCAAGTCAGAGAGGAGCCCGCCTCATAAAGAATACCAAAAGTATTGGGACGCCTGCCTTTACACGCACATGAACTCTAATGTAAGGTGACCAGATTTATAAAATGAAATCCGGGGACATATATATATATATATATATTTTTTTTTACGAGTAATGGTGGCAATCAGCGACTTATAGCGGGACTGAGCTATTGCGGCGGACAAATCGGACACTAAGTGACACTTTTGACACTTTGTGGGAACCACTGATCAGTGCTAAAAATGTTCACTGTCACTGTACTAATGACACTTGCTGGGAAGGGGTTAACATCTAGGGGCAATCAAAGGATCACTCCGCCAGGGAAGGCAAGGAGATAAGCAGGCAGGTGGCTGGCCAGAACTTGAGCCAAGGCAGAAGAATGTGTGAGTGGGAATGGAATGGGCATGCACCCAAAACTTAGAAACAGTCCCTCCACTCCGACCAGCACATGACCATCAGAAAGGGGCACAGATAATGGAAAAAATACCCCCCCGGATAAGCCAGTAGGAGCGGCGGAGCGAGAGTTTGTAATTCAGAATTTTGTTTTTAAATTCTGCACTGACTGTCTTTAAAATTAGCTGGGCCCCTGTTCAAATCCAATCCGGGGACAAAACCGGGGACAGACTTGGTCCGGGGACAGTGTCCTCAGTCCAGGGACTGTCCCCAGAAACCGGGGACGTCTGGTCAGCCTACTTTAATGGCATCCCAGTCTTAAGCACTTACACTGTACAACGGTTGTACAACTAGCTTGTTGTATGATCATCCGACCGTTAGTACACGTGATTACAACAGCCGACGTACAACAGTTGTACAACAGAAGTTGGATGAGCAGACTAGAAAACTTTGGTTGTAAACATGCGGTTGTACGACCGTTGTACCGTGTGTACAGAGAAGTTGGTCCAACAAAGCTGTACGTGAAAAACAGGCATGCTCAGAAGTGTCCGTTCGTGTAAACCTACGTTCCTAATTCACAAATCACATTCACCTGAACTTCCTCTTTATACGTTCATAGCACGTCACCACATTAGGCTTGGTCGTACGATCGCTTAGTGCACGTCAGTATGCGAGACACAACAGCCAACATACGACTTGGTCCAAAGTTGGACGGTCAGTTGAACAACCATTGCACTTATGTGTACGAGGCTTTAGTCTGTAGGGTTCAATATTGAGTTGGCCCACCCTTTGCGGCTATAACAGCTTCACCTCTTCTGGGAAGGCCGTCCACAAGGTTTAGGAGTGTCTATGGGAATGTTTGACCGTTCTTCCAGAAGAACATTTGTGAGGTGAAGGACTGATGTTGGACAAAAAGGCCTGGCTCGCAGTCTCCACCCAAAGCTGTTCTATAGGGTTGAGGTCAGGTCAAGTTCCTCCATCCCAAACTCGCTCATCCATGTCTTTATGGACCTTACTTTGTGCACTGGTCCAAATCATTTGGTGGTAGAGTTGCCACATCATCCCTTTAATCCAGGACACATTAATTACACAGGGTGTTCTGTGGCTGATTAAGGAGGTAATTAAACTCACTTGGTGCCTCATCTGCATTAAATAAGCCTCAGAACAATCTGTGTAATTCATATGTGTCCTGGATTAAAGGGATGATGTGGCAACCCTATTTGGTGGAGGGGGGATTATGGTGTGTAAGGTTGCCACATCATCCCTTTAACCACTTCAGCCCCGGAAGGATTTCTGTATACTTAATGTGTCTAACAAGACTCCGAATAAATTACGTCTACTCCGTGGTTCACTCAAATTAATGGAGGAATTAGTCGGTGTCTTGTGGGACACATTAATTACACAGGACCTAATTTCCCTACTACACCGTTGAGATGGTGGTTTACTAAACCTGGTCACGTGTTTCATTCCAGGTATTTCTGTACCTACTCGCTCAAACCCTACCTCCTTGAACTGGACTGGAGTTGGGATATCTTGTCGAAACCCACCTCTGACGCTCGGTCCGGAAAAACA